>JAWWEU010000037.1:4197280-4216417 GCA_035583155.1 Acropternis orthonyx | reverse complement strand
CAGAGAGTCGCAGCAGAGAGCAAAGCACAGCCACCACCAGAGTGTTTTATTTGTCACAGCCAAAACAGCTCAATCCCCTCCTCTCTGCTTCATTTGGCAAGCCGAGCCCCAGAATCCCAGTATCTCCTTTTTTTCTGGGAAGAGCCCCCCAGACCAGGTGACAGCACCCAGGGACAGGTCCTGGCACCGGCAGGCAAAGTGGCACCACGTGGCTCAGCCCCCTGCCCAGCTCAACGGGGACCTGAGAGGCAGAAAGAGCCAGGGGGGCCTAGTGTATTACAGAACTGCAACCCCTCCGCCCCCAACTGCCCCCTCAAAGGGATCCTCCCCAGGCCAGCCTTCCTGCGGATGGATGGACAGACAGGATCAGCCCAGGGGTGTCTGCTCAGTCCCAGTGGACCTTGACTGGGGGGAATGTCCAAAGGTCTGGGTGGCCCATGTGGAGCAGGGAGCTGCAGGGGGATGTACTCCAGCGGAATGGGGGCACGTCATCCCAGGTGGGGCCGCTGGCAGCCACCAGCCCGAAGGAAGGGACCATTCCTGAGGAGGTAACCTGGTAGGAGACAAAACAAGGAGTGAATCAGCACGGGGGAATGGGCATCACAGACTGGGGGAGTGCACTCCCGAAGAGGAGACCCCCCTGCCCTCAATGGGGCTGCCTGGCTCCCCCACCTTCATGTCGGTGCCACCGTGGCAGCGCTGGCACAGGGCAGGGAAGGGGTAGGTGCCATTGGAGGGGTTGAGGTCGGAGCGGGCAGAAATGGCATTCTCGGCGTTCTGGGGCGGGTCACAGCCCTTGCACCGCGACAGAGGGTCCTGCAGGTAGTTGTTGGACCTGCCAAGGGGCCAAGACAGAGTCATAAATTTACAATGTTTAAAAGAAAATCACCCTAAAGGGTTGCAAAGCCCTGGGGGGTGTGGAACACCCAGACCTCATCAGGCGGATCATTGAGTCCAGGTCGTGGACCAGCGTCTGGTTCCGGCGGAAGATCTGGGCGCGCGGGTTCTTGTCGTAGGTGAACCAGTCGCCGTATTTCCTCACCAGCTCCAGGTTCCCGCTGGCATTGAAGATCTCCTCAAAGTACCTGGGGTGGGAGGGACCCAGCGAGTCAGCACTCAGCAGTGGGGTGGGGGGCAAGGCCAGTATTGCTGTCCCCCTCCACAGGGCACGCCGTGGGTGGGAGGGGGTGGATGGCGCTCACGGCACATTGTAGCTGGCCCAGTAGCCCTGCTGGTACAGCAGCTCCGTCAGATCAGCCTCCACCACCAGGCCCCTGCGCTGGGAGGAAGAGCATCAGTCAGGGCAGAGGGGAAAAATCCAGTGGGAGGAAGGGGAGATGCACTGGGATGGGCTGTGACACATGCCGGGGGTCCCTGCTGTGTTCCCATCCCAAGCTGGGTCACTGGGCACCCATCACCTCTATACAAGCATCTCCAGAGCCTTCAGCCACAGACACACCCACATGTCCATTGCCCATTGCCCACCCTAATGGGGCAGGCATGACTCTCAGGGTTTTCCCAAACCCACAGCTAGCTTCCACTGTGGCTCAGCTCAGTTGGTGCGCAGGGAGGAACAGGGTCACTCACGGGATCTGCTCCAGCACGGTCAGCACGCCCGGCGACGGGCTCGCCCTGCCTGGCACAAAGGCATTGTAGTCCACCACCATCCACTGGTTGTTGTACCTGGGACAGAGTACAGGGACTGCATTCCTCTGGCAGCCAGCCTCTTCCCGGGGCCACTCCACCCCATTCCAGCCCACCCTGGGGACCAATTCCTGTGCCCCATCCCGCTCCACTCACGTGCCGCTGTTGAACCTCCGGAAGACAGTGGCCCACTCGAGCCCGCTGCGGGCCAGCCGGTTGGCCACGATGTTCCTCAGCCACTCCAGGACGCTGCCCCGTGGGTCCAGGTACTTCCACCGTGCAGGGTTGTTGTTCCCAATGGTGGTTTCCAGCGCGACCTGCAGGGTGGCGGGTGATGGGAAGGGGAGAGGGGCCGGGAAGGGGTCCTCGAGGGCCACACCCACTCACCAACCCACTGCTGAGGATGTAGAAATCGTCGGCGGAGAAGATGGTGCCGGGGTAGGAGGAAAACACCTGGATGCTCCCGGGGATCTGAGACTTGCCTGGAAGGGGGATGCAGAAGCAGGGGGGCATCAGAAGGGGGCAGTCAGGTGCAGCCCCCCCAGCCCAGCCCACGCACCGCCGGCCGAGGTGCGGAAGGGCAGCGTGTACTTCTTGATGAGGCGCAGCATGGACTGGTAGGAGGTCCAGGTGTCGTGGGCCACCAGGAGATCCCGATTGCCAGGCAGCAGCTTCACCAGGGCAGAGCAGGAGCCTGAGCCCAGGACACGCTGCGGGGAGGAGCGGTTCAGGGCAGACTCCAGGTCCTCCAGGTCACCCCCCAACTGCAGCAGCCTGAGGAGAAGCAAGATATGTGAGGTATCAGGTGGGGGACACCCTTGCACAGGAGCTGAGCTGGCTCAGAGCTCTCTGTCTGTCTGTCTGTCCATGCAGTGTTTTTTCATCCCATCCCAGTGCAGGCACTTGTGCTGCAGGAGCTCAGGGTGGGGACCCACCAACCAGCCCGTGGTGAGGGAAGGAAGAGAAACTACCTTGGCTCCCTCCTGCCCCAGCAGCAGAAGACAAGCACCCACAGAACATGGATGAGGTGGGCTGGGAGCACAACTGGCTGTCCCTGGACATGCAGAAATTGTCCCCACAGGCCCCCAACCCTGGGACAACCACATCCCAATCTTCACCACCTCCAAGAAGGAGCTTACAGGAAGCCAAAGGGCGCCAGGGTGAACCTGCCCCGGGGGAAGTCCAGACGCCTGTTGTAGCTGTCCTCCAGCCCCTTCAGCTGCAGCAGGGCCAGGCGCACCTGGGGACAGGGGACAGAGCTGGCACCCGGCTCCCACGAGGAGCAGGGGTGAGAGATTCTGGGGGATGGGCTCCCCCATTGCCACAGCAGATCCAATGGAACTCAGTGCTGCTGCAGAGGCAGGAAGAGGCACAGGGGGAAGTGTCAATGTCACCAAGGTCATGACTCAGCACCCACAGCCAAGGGTGGCCAAGTCACCCCCTGGGCACCCCAAAGGCAGCACGTGAGGCTCTGGCACGGAGAAAAGTCACATCACAAGTCACTTCTTCTCGCCCCAGGGAGGAGGATCCACATGGTCACATCCCTGTCATCCTGCCTGGAGCCCAGCCAGGACATCTCACTGCTCTATTCCCTCCTCTGAACTGAAGCCCCAGCTATCCCAGGGGGATGCAGTGGGGTTCCCCTGGGTGGGGGTCCCCCATCCTCACCTGGTGCCAGTACTCGGGGTCCTGCCCCTTCCCCATCTGCTCCTCCATCCAGCTCAGGTTGGCCTCCAGGTAGTCCCGGAGCTTCTGGCAGTACTCGCTCTCATACTTGAAGGGGCCGCAGTAGCCCACCATGGTGTTCATCCAGTGCATGTACATCAGCTGGGGGGGCACAGCACCGCGTCACCAGCGGGGGACAGCCAGGCAAAGAGGGAAGCGAACGGGCCGCGTCCTCCAGGACCCCATTTTTTTTGGGGGGGTGACCCCTTACCTGCTCCGTAACAGCAGCCTCGGCGAGCCCGGCAGCGTAAGCCTGCAGGCTGTCATTGTACGAGGCGTTGGTGGCCACCTCCAGGAAGGCCCAGCTGGTGGGGACACGGTCACAGGCGGGGGTGTCAAGGGTGGGTCACAGGTGGGACGAATCTCTCCCGGGGCGGCCCCGCCACCCCATCCCCGTGCGATCCCCGTCCCGGTTCCCCCGGGCCAGCCCCGTCCCGTCCCTACCCGACGTGGGGGATGCGGTCATCGAGGCTGGCCCAGGCCACGGCGGCGGGGAGGCGGCCGGGCAGGACCCGCAGCCGGCCGGAGCCCGGCTCCAGCAGCACGGAGACATTGCGGGGCGCCGGGGCGGGCGCGGCCCCGGCCGGGCCGGCCGACAGCAGCGGCGACAGCAGCGGCGACAGCAGCGACAGCGCCAGCAGCGCCCGCGGGGCCGCCATGGTGGGGACTCCGGGGTGGGGGGGCTGGAGGGGCCACGCCCCCTACAGCAACTGGGGATGAATGGGGCGGGATTGGGGGCGGGGATTGGGTGAGACCACCCCCCCCCCCCCAGCGGGCTGCCATGGCATGACTGGGGTGGGCTTGGTGGAGTGGCTTGGGAGCGGCCACGCCCCCCGCGGACACATCGATTTCATGAATGGGCGGAGCTGCGTTGGGGCGTGGCGTAGAGGTGGTCACGCCCTTCCTTCCCGCCATGGCATGAATGGGGCGGGTGTGGGGGCGTGGTTTGAGAGGCCACGCCCCCAACTGCGCCCCCTCCGGTTGTATCAATGGGGCGGGGCTTGAATGTGGTGGCGCCCTCCGGAGGGATGAATGGGCAGGGGCCGGGGCTGGGGCGGAGCTTAGCGGTGACCACGCCCGCAGAGAGCCCACCATGCCGAGTAGAGGCGGGTTTGGGGGCGTGTCTTGAGGCGCGGCTTTTCCCCCGCCCTCCTGCACTGCGGGCCTGGGGACCCGCCGGAAGCCCCCGACACCTCTTGTCACCGCCATCCTACTCCCCTACGACTCCACGCTCATATCCACGCCCCCATTTCAACGCCCCCGTTTCAGCCCCACGCCCACGGGAGATGCGCGCAGGTCGCCCCTATCAGCCGCAGCCGTGATCCACCGCTGGGGACCACACGTGGGGTCCAGCCCCCCCGCTCCTGAAACGTGGGGTTGGAGGCCGGGGCTGAGTCCCACGGGGGTTCGGGGTAGGGGGACACACACGAGGTGCTGGGCCCCCGCCGTGGGCCCCAGCGCCGCCGCAGCCCCGCCTTGCGCAATCCCGGGCCTGTTTACTGCCTCTCGCTCCTCCCTCCTCCTCTTCCTCTCGCGGGCAAAGTCCCCCGGCGCCGCGGGTGGCCTGGGTGGAACGCTCAGATCCCTCCCAACCCGCGTGGCAAAGTCACGGTGGGCTGTACAGAGTCCCCCTAGAGAGTCTCCCAGTGGAGCTGGAAAAGGTGCCATGCGTCTGGGCCCGTTCTGGGCAGGGCATCACCTCAAAGGCACCGCTCGTGTGAGCCAAGTGGTCGTCCAGCACATCCCACCACCTCCCAGTTGCTGCGGTTCATTTTCCCAGTAGTGGCCGCATGTCCCTGCTCCTGTGGTCAGTGCTGTGGGAAACCACCCCGGGCACCTTCACCCGGCCACTCGTGGCTGTAGAAACCAAGGGAGGGGCACAGGGACTTGTGGCAAGCACCCAAATTTGGCCTAAAACCAGAAAAACCGGTTGAGAAAGCATTACTGTCCCGGTGGGGTTTGGGGGCAATGCCATGGACAAGCTCACCCAAAGAATGCCACTGGTCTTTGGGTGCCAGCAGGGACCTGGGATCCCCTGGGAGACTCTCCCAGCTGGGCACTGCCTATATTTTTTATTTTCCTTCCTTTCCCCTCTCCCCTGGGGAGAAGGGCAGAGTGCGGCTTTGGGGAGAAACTGGCCAGTGTGGGAAATGGATCCTTGAATCCCATCAGGATCTTGGGGCTCCAGCCATGGAGGGGGTTAAGTTGTTCATCCTCCCCCCGAAAACACGGCATGGGGTCTTGCACAGAGCAGGGTTGAGGCTGGGGTGTCCTGGAGCGGGGGACAGCGGTGCGAAGGGGGGCACCAGCAACACCTCTGGCCTCTCGGCGGGATCTCCAGCCACCGGCATCGGGGTCTGTGCAGCCCCGCCAGGGCACACCATCCTCGGCCACGCCTGCGATGAGCCCCCCCGCTCTCAGAGGGTCACCCCAAAGGAGGCAGTAGGTGGGCGCAGCACCCAGGGTGGGTGTCCCGGCCTGAGATGGACACGACGGGGCAAAGACCCGCGTGTGTGTTCCCCCCCCCTCCGCTGCCACCGCGTCACCCGCGTGAGAAAGTGCCACTGTCGCTTTAAGGGCGGAGGGTGGCGGCCCCTTTAAGGCGGGGGGGTAGGGGGGGCGATCAGCTGCCCGCGGACGGCAGCGGGGCCGCGGTGACACGGTGGGTCCACGGGTGGGGTCCCCGCATCCATTCCCCCCCAGGCATCCCCCCACCCCGCGGGGTCCCCGGCCCCACCCGCATCGCGGTCTCCCCCTTCCCCCCTCCCACCTGCTTTGGGGGGTGTCCCCTGGTCCTGCGTGGAGTGTGGGTGCCCACCCACCTCTCCCTGCGCTCGGGGTGGCCCCGGGGGGCTCTGCCTCTTACCCTTTTTATTATTTTTATTTTAAATAATAATTCCTCTCTTTTTTATTGTTAATTTTTAAAACCTCCCCCCCTCTCCTCGTCCGGGGAGCGCGGGATGGGGATCCGGGGGCAGCCCTCCATCCCTCCCCTCGGGGGGCGCTGCCGGCGGTAGGTGCCCCCCGGGGCTGCCCCCCCAGCCATGGGGCAGGGGGCAATGGGGCGGGGGACCACGGGGCTGGCCGGAGTGCTCAGCCTGGCCGGGGCACTGCCAGCCGGGCCGCCGCCGCTGCTGCTGGACGTGGGGCACACGGACCGTCCTGGGGAGGATGCTCTGAGCCACGGACGGGGCCTGGATGTGAGTCTGGGGGCTTTGGGGGGAACGGCGAGAGGGATTTGGGTGCTGCTGGGGTGGAGAGGTCTCGTCCCGTCCCTGATTCCCCTGTCCCCGCCATCGCAGTTGGGATCTCACCAGGATTTCCTCCGCTGCTGGCTTTCTCCTTCGAAAACCTCGCGGCTTGCCAGGCCGGCGCCTTCCCGCGGCCAGGGCTGGGTGGGGGCTGCGGGAGGACAAGGGTGTGGACAGGGGCTCCCACCCCTGCTGGCCCTGGCACAGCCCTTGACCCACACACATGTGGCACAGGTGGGGAAGCTAAAGCAGGGGGTGACAGTGACCTGCCGAAAGCAGCCCCGCAGAGGGGGGAGGTGCTGGGCTGGGGCTGGTGGTGGGCGCTGGGAGTGGGCAGTGTCACCTCAGGATGCCCGATGGCAGCCCTCGGGGACAGCAGTGGGTGCTGGGGGTGGGCAGTGTCCCCTCAGGGTGCCTGGCTGAGCACCCCCCTCTCTGCCCCGCAGTGCTGGGAGGTTCGCAAACACAACAGCTCTGAGTGGTGCAGCTTCATCCAGAGCACCCCCGACTGCCAGATGGATGGGGGCTTCCTCGACTACCTCCATGGGGTCTTCTGTGTCTTCCCCCCTCGGCTGCTGCCCCTCGCCATCACCCTCTATGTAAGGACGGGAGCAGGGTGGTGCTGGGGATGCTCTGCTGTGGGGGCCTGGGGTGGGGACCCTACTGACCCCTCTCTGTGCCACCCCTGACCCTGCAGGCTCTCTGGATGCTGTACCTGTTCATCATCCTCGGTGTGACGGCAGAGAAGTTGTGAGTGGCCCCACGGAGAAGGGGACTGTCCCCAGGGCGAGCGGGAGCTCCCGAGCAGCCCCGTCACCCCTCTCTGCCCCTTCTCTGCCTTTCCAGCTTCTGCCCCAACTTATCGGCCATCTCCACCAACCTGAAGCTGTCCCACAACGTGGCAGTATCCTTGGCAAAGCGCAGGGGACCTCGTCCAGGGAGTGGGGATGTGAGGACAGGGCAGTGGAGGTGGTTGTGGCAGGGTCACTTTGTGTCCCCTTGGCACCGTGCAGGGGGAAATCAATGCGGAATGTGAGCCTGGGAGGGGCACTGGGAGAAGCTGTGAGTGTGCTGGCATGGGACAGGAATGCACAGGCACTCGTGTCCCCATGGGAGAGAGCCCACCAGGCCTTTTCCTTGACGACCCCTCTCCATGGTGTCACCTTCCTGGCCTTTGGAAATGGGGCACCAGATGTCTTCAGTGCTGTGGTGGCCTTTTCTGACCCCCGAACAGCGGGGCTGGCCATTGGGGCCATCTTTGGTGAGGAGACCCCCAGTGCCAGCACCTCCCTGGGAGCTGCTGGTTTGGGATGGGGGGTTTGGGGACAACATTGTGGAGCCCTGGAATGTTCCCACCTGCTGAGAGGCTCCCATTGCGTTGTCAGGTGCTGGTGTGTTTGTGACCACGGTGGTGGCCGGGGGCATCGCCCTGGTCAAGCCCTTCACAGCAGCCTCCAGGCCCTTCCTCAGGGATGTCATCTTCTACATGTTGGCCGTCTTCCTCACCTTCATGGTCCTCTACTTCGGCAGGATCAGGCTGGGAGAGGCTCTGGGTGAGCACTGTGGGGGGCTGGGGGTGGTGGGAGCAGCCTGGGGGTGCCGTAACCCCCTGTCATTCCCCCATCCCAGGTTACCTGGGGCTGTACATCTTCTATGTCTTCACTGTGGTGCTCTGCACCTGGATCCACCGGCGGCAGCAGGGGGATGGGCCCACCACCCCCGGGCCCTGGGAGCCAGGTAAGGGGCCATCTGGGTGTGATGGGACCCCGGGTATGTTGGGGTCTCCTTCCACTCTGCCCCTCCACTCCTCCTCCCCCAGAGATGCCGACGGACGCCGAAGAGCCGGAGTCCTCAGGCACGAACAGCAGTGACTATGGTATGTTCTTCCTGGTGGGCTCGGGGCTGGTTCCACTCTGTCCTCAGAGACCTCCCAGGCTGCTACACGTGTGACTGAGCCCATGGGGTGACCATGGGTGGGTGCTGCCCTGGGGCAGGGGCATCTCCCTAGAGGCACACAGGGGGACTGCAGCCCCATGCTGGAAAGGCTGGAGGGTGGCCAGAGAGCCACCCCCACCCTGCTCAGCCCCTGTGGCCCCTCTCAGGTGAGGAATATCGGCCCCTGCTGCCCTCCCAGGAGACCTCCCTGCGCATCCTCACCATGGCCCTCAGCCCCCTGGACTACGGCAAGTGGAGGAGGAAGCCCTGGTACTGGCGGCTCTTCAAGGCCTCCAGGGTGAGTAGGGGGGACGTGAGCCAAGAGAAGCCCCTCCACGGGGCATCCCCAACCCTGCTGGCCCTTGGGGCTGCATCACCCCTGAGCTTTGCAGTGGGGACGGTGGAATGTGTGGTGGGTTGAGGATGGGTCATGGGGCACCTTGCAGGGTGTCCCAGCTTGGGGGTCCCCCATCCCAGGTTCCCGTGGAGCTGGTCCTGCTGCTCACTGTTCCTGTTGTGGACCCTGACAAGGATGATCTGAACTGGAAAAGACCCCTCAACTGCCTGCATGTCCTCACCAGCCCCCTGCTCTGCGTCCTCACGCTGAAGTCAGGCGCCTGTAAGAGTCCAGGGCAATCCCAACTCCCAGGAGGGGATGGGACTGAGATGGCCACCAAAGCCCTGGGGACTCAGAGCTGGCTTCCTGTTCTGGGGAGGGAGGACATGCAGTGAAGAGCCAAGCTAGGGGCCCGGTTTGCAGCTGTCTTGCAGCTGGATGCATCCTCACAGCATCCATGTCCTGGAGGAAAAGTGGAGCAGGCCTGGCCTGCTTGGGGAAGCTGAGGGAAGCAGCCCTGTGAGGGCTTAGGGTAGAGGTGGCTTTATGGAACAAGGCTTTACCTCCTACCTCAAACTTGGTCAGATCCTGCCCCAGCTGCTCTGATGCTCCCTCTCCCCACCACGTGCAGATGGGCTGTACCAGATCCAGGGCATCTTCCCAGTCTGGGCACTGGTCACGTTGGTTGGCTCTGTCCTGGCCATCATCATCTTCACCACCACAAGTAACGAGGAGCCACCCAAGTATCACTGTGTAAGGTGTCCCCCAACCTTGAACACCCACTGGTGACCAGCCCAGCCTGCTCTGCTCCGAGCTGAGGTCCTGGGGGCAGAGCAGGAGCCAGCACCTCTTCCCCATTCCCCAGTGTCCCCAAGAGGGACATGACTGGCTGGAAGTGTGCAGGGTCCTGTGGGATGCACCCAGGGACCAGCTTGCACCCCTTCCTGGCAGGTATTTGCCTTCCTTGGGTTTTTGGCCAGTGCCATGTGGATCAACGCCGCGGCCACGGAGCTGGTGAACATCCTGCGGACCCTCGGCATCATCTTCCAGCTGAGCAACACTGTGCTGGGCTTGACGCTGCTGGCCTGGGGAAACAGCATCGGTGGTGAGGGCTCTGCGGTGCCCCAGTGCCCCCCAGACACACCCTGGGGTCCCCCTGCCATGCCCCAAGGTCTCCCCTTCTCCCTCTGCAGACACCTTCTCTGACCTCACCATGGCACGGCAGGGATATCCCCGCATGGCCTTCTCCGCCTGCTTCGGGGGCATCATCTTCAGTATCCTTTGTGTGCCAGGGGCAGGGGCTGCCTGAGTTTCCTTCCCTACAGCTCAGGGAGGGCCCCTGGTCCTGTGGGACCCCTGGAGAGGAGCTGGACAGGATCCATCCCAAAGCCCTAGTGATGCTGGCAGCCTCTCTGATGTCCTCACAGTGCGGAAGGACTGGTGTGGTATTTGTGAGCTGCAGGGATGAAGCCATCAGCATTCCCCTGTCCTCATGGCTCTCCCAGCCCCAGCAGGGTGGGAGTTTGGGCTGGAGTCTGGCAAATTTGGGATTTGCCAAAGGGAAGGAGGGGAAGAGGCTGTGCCTCCCTCTGGTGGGTCCTCAGAGCAGGCTGAAGCCTCTCCTCGAGTGCTCCAGGTTGTATTCACCACAAGCAGGGAATGCTTTGGGCCAGGCAACAGCCATGGGGCGCAGAAAGGAGGAGGAGGAAGGCTGGTGCTCCCAGGGTGAGAGGGACAGGGCTGGTTCTGTCACTCCCCCAAGGTCTCCTGTGCTGTGTCTCCATCCTGAACGTACCCCAGACATCCTGGTGGGTGTGGGACTGGGCTGCCTGCTGCAGATGTCCAGCAGCCAGCCGCTGGTGAAGGTAAGGCTGCAGTGACACGGTGACAATGGGTCAGGCTGGCAGCAGGACCCCGGTGTCACCTCACACCTCTCCCCATCTCTCCGGCAGCTGGAGCCTGACAGCCTCCTGGTCTGGGTTCTGGCTGGGGCCCTGGGGCTGAGCCTGGTCTTCTCCTTCGTGTCGGTGCCAGCTCAGTGCTTCCAGCTGGGCAAGGCCTACGGCGTCTGCCTCATCGCCTACTACCTGGTGTTCCTCTGCGTGGCCCTGCTGACCGAGTTCAGGGTGATCCATCTCTCCACCCTCTGACTGACCCCAGGAGATCACATCCAGCCCTGGATCTCTCTGCCTCCCCACCAGACTGGGGCCTCACTGTCCCTCCCCTGTCCCTGCCAGGGGGAAAAGGACACCCTGATCTCAGCTGAGCTGCTGGAGGTGCCAGCCCGGCCCTCAGCCTTCGTTTTATAGGAGAGAGGGTGGCTGTGGTTTGAGAGAGGAGTTGTTAGTCACTAGCCACATCCTCTCCTTACTCTGTTTAATCTGTTTAACTCAAGGCAGCTCTGGGTAGGAGCAAGGTCGAGATCTTGGCTGCCTCTGGTCCTGAAGAAGGGGCAGCTCCAGCTCAGGGGCACAATAAGAGAGGCTTTACCTCCTCAGCCACTTCACCCTCCCCCTCCTCACCTCCATCCATCTGCTCCAGGACAGGGCTAGGGCAGTTGTGTACACAGGGTGATTATGAAGGTCCAAGCACGTGTTTGTCCTTTTAAAGGACACTGTGTTGGCACCGAGGGGCTGGAATATCAGCCAGGGCAGAGCCAGACAGGGTTAAGGTGAGACAACGCTCCAGGGCAAAGCTGGGTCTAGTGCAAGCAAAGCTGGAGGAAAAACAAACACCAAACCAAGGGAGGCTGGTTTCCCCTGCTCTTTTTAGTGATGTTTTTCAACCTGAGTTTCAGATCCTACTTTTCTCCTCCTGGGGTGGGCAGAGCTGTAGGAAAGGATGTGGAGGTTTCGACACAGTGTTAGCCTCTGGCAGGACTAGATTTAGGCACTGTAAAAGAATTGCAATAAAAAAAACCACAAACCCAACACTGACTTTTGTTTGCTGTGAAGGCAATTTCTGTTGCCCCGTGCTGGTGTGACATAGCCCTTAGTCAGCACTGAGCCTTTGGAGGGCAGAGGGAACAGCTGGGAGTGACACCTCAGGCCACCCAGGATGGTTTTCCCCAGGGTCTGGGAAAGTGGTTTCCTCTGGGTTCACCAGCAGCTGCTGTCCCAAGAGCAGTCACATGTCCCATCACGTTGGGAATCGCTGTCACGGCACGGGATCAGCACTGGCAGTGAGAGGCACTGCTCAGTCCCTGGGGACAGGGACACAGGAGGGGCTGCCCAGAGTCCCAGAAGAGGAGTGGATTGGGTGGGCTTGTGGTTCTGCTCCCAGCCGGAGGGTCCACAGAGCACAGGCTGGAAAGCAAAGTGCTGCTCCAGAGGGACACCCCCACCACTGCCCCATGGGACAGACAGCGGGGTGTTGTGCAAAGCAGCGCAACTGCCAGAACCAGTCCCTGCTCCCTTCTGGGAGTGCCAGCAGCCTCCTGGCCCTGCAGCGTTTCTCCTTTTTCTAACCAGGGCTTTCACAAGAAATAACGCTCCCCGTGCCTCCAGCGATTTGCTCTGCCCTGAACCTGCTCCGGAATTATCCGGGACACAACCCCCACTTCCTTCCACCCAAGGCGGGGGTAAAGCAATCGAAACCGCAGCCAACGTTCCGAAACAGAGGTACAGAGTCAAACACCCCTTCTGGCCTTAACCCTGCACTGGCAGAGAGCTAAAAAACATAACTGAAAGCATCATCTTAGTGGAAAAAACTGGTAGGGGGAGGGCAGAAGGGAAGCCGGGCTTTGCAATGTCCTGGAACAGGAATTCAGAGCAGTCGTCAGGGCACACACGCAAAGTATTCCCAATGCAAGCACTTGCCACTGGAGAGGGAGGGCGGGCAGTGCTCCTCTTCAAACACTGGAAATGCTTCAGCTTGGCCAAACCCCACGTCTGGAATAACACAGGGAAGGAGGAGAGGAAGCCGCTGCCTTTACAAAGCTAAGGATGCTTTTTATTAGTGCGCTTGAAAAAATCTAGAGAACATTTGACAGACATATCCATAAAATCGTTTTTATAAACAAAACACCAGCATACAAAATCCTGCAGTGCTTCCTCCCGTGCTCCCTACAAAATGATTGTCTCCATCATTAGTCTGTGTGTTGGGGGGTGGGGGGAGAGGAGGATAAATAGAAGGGGATGCCCCATACTCAAACTCTGTTTCCTTCCAAAGTCATATGGAAGAAGCAAACTCCTGCCACCCTCCTTGGTTTACAAAAAATAATTAACCCAGTGGGTACGTGGGGGTGGATCAACACCTTGGCATGAAGCCATGGAGGCAGCACCTGTGCCCTGACCCCCAGCCCAATGCCTCCGTGGAGCCTGTTATTGCATGATAAGCAGGTCAGTGCAACCCTCAGTACAGTTTGGAGCCACAGCTCCTTTCACGCCCAGAAAACATCCCCAAAAAAACCCTCACTGACAGCCCTGCCAGGAGAAATAGGCTGTAGGGGAATGTGGAGATTAAACACAGCCACATTTTTTCCCCCTCTAACCTTCACAATGCTGCCCACAACTTAAAGCACAATAAACACCATCTCCTCCAGCCCCAGGACTAATCTGGATAAACCTCCCGGGCTGCGACTCCACGCAGAGCAACTGCAAGAGCGACAACTGCACTGCTCATTAATTTGTGGTCGAATTTATGGTTTGGAAAACAGCCCTTTAAGGTCCTTCATGGTTCAGCTCAGAAGTAGTTTCATACCTGCAAGTATCCAGAAAGGAAACAAAGAGTTGCCATGAGGCACCCAGGGAGTTTGGCACGGGCTGGGAGCAGCCACTGGTGTGTGTGCTGCCTGGAATGCTGCTCATCCACTCCTTCCATCCCGTAGCTCCCACCTTGCTATGGAGGGAGAGCTTTCCAGAAGCAGCTCTGTCTTGCCTACTTCTGAAAGTCTCATCCACCCAGGAAATGCTCCTGAGCTGCCTGGGTAGGATCAGCCCTCTCCCACTGTCCTTGTGCCACGTGGTGAGGCCACCGAGGAAAAGACAGGGATGTGGGACAAAGGGAATGGGGGACACAGATCTCCCACTGCCTGATGTACCTGGAAGAAAGAGAAAGCCTCCCCAGCAAGCTCTGCTCTTAGTCCAAACCTGAGGAAAGATCAAACAGCAAGAGGCGAGGGGAACCTCTGCCAGGTACTTCTATCCATCAGCACCTTCTGTGCTGACAGGGAAAAGAGGGACTTGGAGAGACAGGTTCAAATGAAACATGAGCAACAACACAACCTGCCACAATCACACAACAAATGTGGCAGAGCTGGGAAGGGATCCCTTTTCCCTCTTCCTTCCCAGCCCTCAGCTGCCAGGCCTGGCAGCCTCCCTGCCAGCTGCAGAAAAGCAGATGGGTGAGAAGAATCATCATCTTCCATGTTCCTCCTGTGTCCAAAATTCAGGGGAACAGTAAAGCTCTTCAGTGGATCTTCCCAAGATCCAACTTGACTCAACATTTGCCAGCCTGAGGACCATTTCTGCAGGGTGAGAGCAAGGGAGGGGCAACACTGCTGGTGCTGGGACACTCTCACCTGCACAGAGCAAGGACCTGGCTAAGCACTAACCAGCAGGACTGTTTGAAGCTCTCCTTATCCCAGAGTCAGGCAAAAATAAGCCGGACTTGGAGCTGCAAAACTTTCCATTCTTGCTCCCAGGCATTTTTCTGAGCTAAGGACCAGCCAGAGGTTTGCCCTTTGCAGAGCAGGTGGCCAAGTGGCAGAGGCCAACAGCCACATCACCCTGCAGCAGAGACAGGAGCTTTGGGGTTTGCAGACCCCAGCCCCAGGCAGTGCCACGGGCAGGACTGACCAGCAGCAATGCAGATACTGAATGGCTACAGCAGAGACAGAGTTCATGTCACCAGACCTCTGTCCTATTTATGGTCACAACATGATGAGGTGCTGACCCTATGTTCTGCCTCAGAACTGCTCAGGGGACAGCTAAATTCAATAATCAGAGCTGGAGCTACTACAGGGAGTGCATCTAGGTGTGTCAAGAAGGAGGGGGAAGACAGTCTGCTCTTGCAAAAGTGCTGAGATTTCACACCACCTCCCCTTTCTTTGCATAAGGAAGATGGAGAAGAAAAACTCACTCCCTGATCTTTTATTCCTAAGTTAATGGTGCCCTTTAAGCAAAAGGGATCTTCAAAAAGGGCCAAAGTTTTAATACTAAGCAGGTGACTTCAGCAAATTCCCTGCTGTTAATGGATTACACATCCCTTTCCCCACGGTCTGCTGGTGGTAAGACAAGCAGCAGGCTGGAGCCTGGGAAGTGGCTCAGAGGGACAAGTTCTGTCCAAGATGTTCACCCTGCTCAACCAGTGTGCAGCAGCCTTACACAGAGTCCCCTGGGCCTCTGGTTCTTCAGCAACCCACTGCTGGGGAAGAGATTTGAACCCTATACCAGTACACTGACAAGTCTATATACACCATCCCAAAATACACTGTGAAGGAATACTCTAGGTTATTGCATAGAAGGCAGCTGGCATTAGCTAGGCCTAAATGACTGTCTGGGAGCGTTGTCGGAGGCTCAGGGGCTTCAGAGAGCTGTTGGAAGCAGATGCAGGCTCTTGCAATGGTGTCTGAGATTCCTCTTTTCTGGAGTGCTCCTCATACCATTCCTGCAACAGGAGATCAAACACACAAGGGATCAGGCTCTGCCCCACATCGGCCTCGCAGCCAGGTCAGCCTTTGGTGACTCTGCCACGTGAGGGCACATTTGTTCAGGCACAGAGGGCTTTTTCCAAAGCCCTGGATACTCCTGGAACAACCCTGTTAACTGCAGCCCAGTTGTGATGGAGGCACTGAGACCCTGTCACCCACAGCCCAAGCAAACCTGGGCAAGGAAACATCCCTCTCTCAGGATGTCCCTCCTGAACAACTAGGGCTATGGTATCAATGTTCCCACGATGTTTGGGATTTGCAGAGCTGCTCCCAATCCTATGTTACCGTATGTTACATCCCTGAATCACAGACAGGCAGGGAGCTTCTCTGCAGATCACCCACCCCCATGGTAAATAACATGTTCATTTTCCTTAGGCAGACTGAAGACTCATCTCAAGCTGGCTGTCCCAGGGACAAAGGACAGATTCAGATGGCTACAAGATTAATCCTTTCAGTACTAATCATTATATTAGCGCATGACCTTCAACTACCTTTGGCAGGACAGTGACCAAATCCATGCCAGAAAGCTCCTGACCACAGAGGGCACAAGCAGGAAGGTGCTAAACACTCCAGGGAATCAGCTGATTTATGTGGTTCTCATCTTGCCCAGCCTGCTATTCTGAAGGCAAACCAGGCAGCACTGCCCACACCACTCACTGCCTGGGAGAGCCCTTGGTTTCTGTGTCAGACAGACACGCCTAAGCACAAACAGAGTCACATTCCAGGGGTTTAACAACCCTGTGCTCAGCAGCCAAGCCCCAGGCAGCACCACGCATGTGCTGCCAGCCCCAGCAAACACCCGGGCAGCCCAGGGCAGCTCAGCCAAGCTGAAGTGCCTGCACACACCCTGAGCGTGGTTACAGGGACTCTGCTGCCACACTGCACAGCTGGGCACCTGCACCCACTGATGTGCCCTGTGGTTTAACAAAATCCCTGAGAGCAAGAGTGGATCAATCTGAATTACACTTCTCACAGCTGCCTGCTCTCGGAGGAAGGCAGTCTCTAGTGTTGATTTGTTATTCCAGGCAATGTTTTGCTACCCACAGAGACCTCTTAATATCTCCAGCTCAGGCCCACATACCTGTATCTCCTCCTCATACATCTTCATGCTCAAGTCACTCTTGGTCCTTGATCTGCGTCCCAGAAACACTGTTGACATTTGCTAAAGAGTTGGGGGAAGGAGGAGGAAAAACCAAAAAAGACATTATTCAGTCACTGAGCAGCTCACAGGATCGGTCCTGGAACTTCAGGTATTCTTCATGTGGATAACCTCATCCAGTGATGAGCTCAGGCTATGCTGAGCTACTCTTGTCCAGGGAGAAAGGCATTTTAGGGTGCCCATCACTGATATAAATGCAGGCACCCACTGCAGCTGAGAAAAACCACACTGAGCAGATCCCCAAAGACTACAGAGGGAGATGTAGCTCGGATGGATGTGTCTGTCAGTGGAGCTTAACTGAGTTAGATGAACATGGCATCAGTGCATCAGAAGCAAAAGAAACCTCAGGTCTGGCATCATCATTGCAAGGCTGAGGACAACTTGCTGCTTTGGTTTATTATCTTTAAAACTGCTTCTCATCAGTGTCACCATCCCTGTTCTGAGTTTTGTCTCAGCCTGTACCTACCAAGCCAATCAAAGCAAATAAAGGTCACCTGAGAGACTGCAGCACCTGCCCTTTGTCGTGGTGATACAGGAATAAAATGGCAACTATTAAAACAACCACTTAAGCTCTTCCCAGATGCATGAGACAACTGTTTTGAGATAAGAGCTCATTTTCCCAATTGTCCAGCCTGTTTTAGAATGAAAATGTAAGCAGTGCCATGGAGAAAAGAACGACCTGGAATCGATGCCATCATATTGCTGCATAATTCTCCAGGACTGTCCAAGTCTCAGCGTATGAAGGCACAGAGAGAGAGAGGCAGGAGAATCACAAGACAGGGGCATCCTTAGAGAAATATAAAGTCCAGTCAGCACTGGGCCAGGACAGCTCTAAGGGAAGTTTGCAGGGACTAGGGACAAGCCCTTTCCAAGGTTTTTCAGAGAGCAGGGCAAACTCAGCAGCTAATTTTCTATAGCAGCAAAACTCTGTGATGCTGGAGAGTCCCCCCAGTAGCTCAGCTCTCAAAGCTACAAAGCCACATAGATCTTATCTCTTCAGACAGTGGCCCTGCCATGCCTCTCTCCCTCCTGAAGCTGAGAACTTGCAGTGTTTCCTCCTACCCCGTATTTGTCCATCTGCAAAACGATCTTCTGCAGCTGAGCTGTTTCAGCAGCAGCCGAACTCCTCTTGTACAGCTCGATTATGCCAATCACTTCCTCCTTGGAGATCTCCTTCTCCAGCACAATGCCATTGTCTTCTGGAGAGGGAAGAAACAGAAAGAGGGAGAAAAAGTCTCCAGGATGAGCATTGCTTCATCAGCCACTCTGATAACCCTGCAAGGCAAAGCCTAAAGTACACAGGACCAAGCCAGAGGTCAGGTACAGCGTGTACGTGCTTTTGTGAGTAGAACAGGTATGTCCTTGACCCCAACAAGGCAGGGAAGAAGTTAATTTCTTCAGGGACAGCAAAATTTCTGGCCCAAACCATTTTCTCGACTTCTTAACACATTAGATTCCTCAGTAACTTAAAAAATAAATAAATCTCGTAGCTTTTTGCTTGCCTATAAATTAATAAGGCAGATAATCACACAGGGGTTGCTGCCTTTTGACCTTCATCTGCCTAAAAGAGCTTGGGAGTTCAGAGCTAACCGATGTCCTTCACTGCTCCCTTCAAACTGGGTGCAGGAGGTATCACAATGACAAGTGTTTCCTTAAGTAACAACTCCTGGCTCCTACCAGGTACCACACAAATTTGATTTTCTGGTTATGGGGTGCTGGGACCTTCATCATGTTTCTGCAGGGAAGATTTTCTGCTGTTAAATGTGTAAGTGCAGTAGCTATAGCTCCTTGCTGCAGAAAAGTGTAAAGAATTATTAAGATTAGTCTACACAGAAGACAAACAGGAAAGTCTGGGTGCAGGTCACCTGAAGGAATAGCAGGAGAAGGGCTAAAAGAGATGAGAGTGGTTTTGGCACCTAAATTAGCAGGTTGTGAAGGTACCTGCAGTTTCAGACCCTCAGCTCAGGAGACAGAGGACCATGAGTAAAAGTGATGGTTCACAGGGGTGAGGGGATGGAGAGACCAGTCACTGCCAATTCCTAAAGGGTACAGAAAGGCATGTCCAAAACCAGCCCAAGTCTGAGTGCAACTGGGAGATGTGGAAAGAACTGGCTAGCCAGTGTCTCTTGTCCTCCATGTCATGGCAAACAATGCTGGCAAACCACCAGGACCAGCATTTTGGTGCCTGAATGCTGGAAAAGCCACTTGGAGACATTCTGCTGCCAGTGAGTACATTAGTGAGGAATGGAAATTGGTTTAAAAAAAATTTAGTCTTCATCCCTTCCTGTAAGGTCTTCTGTTGAGCTTTGCTACTTCATTGCTGTAATGTTTCCTAGAGTTCTTTCATGAAATGAATACAGATTTCCTATTTTCAAGTAATTTTGTTGAAATGGCTCAAATAGTTGAAGCTTGTATGTGTGTCCACACAAACATA
>JAWWEU010000037.1:4110239-4197180 GCA_035583155.1 Acropternis orthonyx | reverse complement strand
TTGGGGAGTGCTGAGGGAGAGATGTGGGCCAGAGCAGAAAGACCAGATAGAAATATCACACAAAAGCAAAAGAATTAGCCTGGGGAGTCAGGCTAAAATAAAATATCTGATCTTTGCTGGCCAATCCCATTCTCTCCTACAGATGTAAGGCACCAGGGAGGGAAGACACAACACTGCAGGTCAATCAGCCCTCAGTCCTGACCTTCTGAATCCTGGTTCTTCCGAGTGTAGTTCATACGGAAGACAAAAGCATCCAGAATAAAAGCCACAATGATTGTCATCACCACCATGGTCACAATATAGAAGATCATGAAGTAAAGACGGCTCCAGTGAGTAGTTTGGGATGTCACCCCTTCCTAAAGAGGAGAAGGAAGATGTCAGCAGTGCACAGAGGAAGGGAGGGTCACTGTTAACTGCTTGACAACAGACATAAAGTAGCATAAACACACTGTCTCTTTCGTGGCTTCGCAGTTGGCCCCACAGCTGGCTTGTGCAATGCTCAATGCCCCAACTGGTCCTTGCAGATAAGGTGCCCCTCAAGCTAAAAACAGAGGTTCCTCCATGCAAACACACCGAACATTCAAGGCTTGTGGCTGCAAGAGCCACTGTGCCATGAGAACACAGCTTGGACAGCAGGGTGACAAATTGGAGTACAGAGTGACTTCATCTGTCCACACTATGAAACCTGCTCTGAAGGCTGGTCAAGACTCACACGAAAACCTGCCCAGCAGCATCCCAGGGGTCAAATGCCACCCAACAATCAGGACCAAAAGTTGAGTGGCAGCAAGTGACAACACTGAGCCCATTGCAATCACCATGGGAAGAAAGCAGTTGTGGCATGGAAGATCCAGCTCAGCTGGCGAAGTCTGTGCTGCCTGTGCACACAGGGGAGCTGAGGTTTACTCACCATGATGATGTACCAGTTGTTGACAACCGTCAGCTCAAACAGTGTGACTGTACAGAAGAGAGAGGAAACAGACAGACAGTTGCTTTATCCATCCTGACCTATTTTACAGTGATTTTTAGCCACCAAAGTTTCAATACAGCCAGCAAATCTGGAGACACAACATAAACCCTCACCACTGCAATTGCTTCAAACAAAGGGATTCACACCAACAGAACCAGCAGCGTGGCTCAATCTATATTCCTTAAAAGAATCAGACACACACCTGACTTTCTTCACTGGAGAGCATGGAGACCTCTGAAATCTCCAGGAGATAAGCATCTCTGCTCACACATTAAGAAAAATCAAGGAGAGTAATCAACACATTCACATTATTCTTCATCACTGGATTTAAAGAAATGTATTGGCATCGCTGTTGGTTCTTTAGAAAGGCAGTGACTTAATGCTCTCCTTAAACACCTCTGGAAGTCTGCTCTGATCACCAGCCAGAACAGATCTGATGGCTTCCAGCTGGCTTTAAGAGACATCTGCTTACCTCACAAAACAGTCATGGCACAATTAGTCAGCTGGAGCTCTCCAGACAGAAAGAGCAGGATGCTGAGTGTTTGAGGTGCATTAGTAGGACTGTGTGAGAGTCCCAGGCTCACAGTAGCATTACAGCATTACAGAGCCATCCAGCTCTGCAGGAACACAGAATAATCTTTGCTACAGACAAAACTGCCCTTACCAAAGCTGTTCAAAATGTTGTCAAAGTTGTTGAGATAGTAATACCCTTCTTCCACAACTGTTCTGTTGCCAACTGTGTGATTCACCCAGCGGTAGGAGTCTGCGACTGTGCTTGTGCTGGGTGGAGAAATCAGGACACAGAATCAGCAAAGAGTGGAAAAGCAAGGAAAATCTCAAGGGTTATAAATACCAACCCCCCGAGACGATGGTGAGCAGGGAGGCAGTTTCTACCTCTTAGCCTTTTCCTCTGAAAGAAAGCCCCTCTCCTTCACAGCTCAGCACAAGCCCAGGGAGCACATAGAGTCTTTCCAACCATTCTGCAAATATTATACCACAGAAACTTAGAGTTTGAGTTGGATTCCTTGGCTCACAGCCTTAAAGCTTGGCATTCCCAAGTAGTCTGTCATAATTGAAGATGAAAAGGGCACAGGACAGCTTAGCTTACAGGACGAGGTGAATTTATCTTGGTACAAAGGGAGGTTTAAATATTTAATACATCTGGCCAAGCAACTCTGGCATCATAGAAACAGAGAATGATTTGGGTTGGAAGAGACCTTAAAGACCATCTCATTCCAACCCCTCTGCCGTGGGTAGGGACACCTTCCACTAGACCAGGTTGCTCAGAGCCCCATCCAGACTGGCCTTGAACACTTCCAGGGATGGGGCAAGAGAAGCGAAGCATCTCCTAGATTTTTGCCACATATTGCCTGAGATACAAAAGCCCCACTGAGCCCCATCCTGTGTCCCCTTCTCCACTGGGAAATAATGCTGCCAGAGCTCACTGCTGCTGGCTGAGCACCAAAAGTACTGCTGAGGGGGATGGATTTGAGGTACTCACTTGCAGCAGTTCGGGTAGACCACGCCAGCAAAGAACTCCATGCCAACAATGGCAAAGCAATAGTAGAAGATCAGAAGGGTTAAACCCAGGCTGGAGGCAAAAACAGAAAGAGTACTGTGTTACTGAAGAGTTGCTAAGGCAGGGAAACACAAAATCCCAGGCTGGTTGCTCTGGAAGGAATTTCCAATGGATGGGAGGCAGCACTGAAAACCCCAGACCACCCTCCTTTCTGCTGTGGCCCTGCAGTTCTTTGCCCGCTCTCATTCAAGAAGTCCTTGGACAAGGAGCTTGCCACTTGCTGAAGAGAGAAACTAAAGAGCAGCCTGGATTCCCTCCCAGTCTGTCCTTTTCTGTTAAACAAATGTCTCTCCACAGTTTCTTTAACAAAGAACACCACACACTGTTTCTGCCCTCTCCACGTCCTTGGAAGCAGGGACTGTGCCAGGAGCAGGGCTCTCTAGCCAACATGCTCTGCTCAGACCTCCTGCGAGGGAATCAGGGCTGAGGATGCCCCACTCAAACACCAACCTCCTTCTGCCCCAGCATTTCAATAATGCTCTCAAGTGGTTCTACTAAAGACAGGGAAACATCTGGGGCTGAGTATATCCATGCCAATGTTCCTCCCCTCTCTGCAAGAGCTGGGATAGGGGAGAAAAATTAAAACAAGCATTTACTCTTAGTTATGCTCTTAACACAAAAGCAGGAAGAGGCCCAGGGTGCTGGAGTGTTGCTTATCATATACAGCTCCAAGAAACTGGAAGATTAACATCCCACTGCAGCACAGTGAAGAGTCAGTAACAATCTAGAGGCAGCTCAGAGCATAAATCCTTTCAGCAGCTTTGACAGGTCCCTGTCCTGACCCCAGCCCTGGACACTACTCCTTCACTCCTCACCATCACCCAAAGAGAAGAAGCTGGCACCTGGCCATCCGAGGGAACAACTCAAACATAGTGTCCAGGACGTTTCTGTAGCGCTTCTTCAATTTAAATAACCTGCAAGGAGAAGTCAGGAGTCACCCACACCCTGCAGCATTCCTGGTGTCAGGGGAAATGGTTTAAAGGGGGTATCCCAGCCCTCTTTTCCTCCCAGGTCAATGACAGTAAGGTTTCCTGCCACCAAACTCATGGTATCTGCTCTTGCTCAAGTGGTCTCCACTCACCTAATGACGTCCTTCTGTATGTTTATGACACATTCAGCTAAGTGTTTACAGGATTGAGGATCTTAAGGAAAAACTCCATGTGTTTTTACACAATACAATACATAAATAGCTATTTAGAAAGCCTAAAAATCATAAGAACTTAAACTGGTCCTGGGTACAGGGTCAGGATTCATTCCTCCTTCCCTCAGACACAAGCTTTTCTGTGTTTCCCACATGACCCAATAAAAACTGACGAAAGAAAACTACATTGTGCCTGCTAATTTAAGATTTGGCAACTCCATCGGCCTTTACAAAGAAACACAGCTGCCAAACAGGCTTTGGCAGGGGAGGAACTGAGAAAACATTATTTTTTTTCCCCCTTGAGTGTCATAAAGTGTTTTTTAAATCCTCTCTGAAGAGCTAAATTACATTAGCTTATTTTTAACAAAACATTTTGACTCAAATCCCTTCCCCCTATGGCTCTTGAGATGTTTGTGAAGGTGAATGTACCTTGACACGAGAGGGTTAACCAGTCCCAGCTCACTGAGCTGCAGAGAGGTTACAGGCCATGGTCTTGCTTAAAGTGTGAGATGCAGCTAGAGCAGGGCTGTACTTCACCCTAGAAAGCAGCATCCTTTGAAAACTGTAATTTCTGGTAATTCAAAGGAAATTATTAAACTGGCTCAGACCGTCTCACCCTGACAGAAGAGCTTTTCTCTGAACAGCATCAGACAATTTAGAGGAGGTGTAAGAACCCCACGAAGGCAGACACAGGATAATCTGCCCCTGGTAAATCCCTTGATCTCTATTAGAGATCAGCTTAAGCTCCAAAGCACTGGGTTTCATATCCCATCCCAAGTTTTTGTTATCATTCATTTTGATAACTCTGCCTAATCTCATTACCCCACGCAATTCCTGTTTGCCACGGTCACATACCCACAGAGCAATCCTTGCCCTCTCCTGGGAAGGAGCTCGATCCCCAACAGGATGGATGGAAAACAAGCCTGGCTGTTTTCTCCCACCTGCTCTGTGGATGCCACCCCTCAGCCTTCCCAGCTCACCTCAGCAGCTGGAGGGGCCGCAGGACCACAATGAAGTAGAACGGCTCCATGTCAAACGCCAGTGCCATGAGCCCCAGAAATGCAAACAGGGTGACTGAGAAGTCAAAGCTGGAAAGAAAAATGTAAAATAAAGTAAGAACAATGATTTATCATTAGAGTTTCAGCAGAGAAGAGCTACTGGTGCTGCTCCAGCCTAATGAGATGCACGAGGCCAAGGGCAGAAGAACCATAAAAGCCTGCTCATGGCCTTCTTTACAGGCTTAAAAACCCATCTCAGAAGTTGGTCTTTCTAACCCAAAAACATGAGTGTGCACTTACAGATTCCAGCCTGAGGACAGGTACTCCACAGGCCCCAGCCCTGTGGTCTTCAGGAGCAGCTCCACACCATAGACTGTAAGACAAGAGGACAGCCATGATCAGGAATGGCTCATGTGAAGGTTTGCCCTCATGGATGTGTGGTGTTTCTAGCGCAGAACTCCCGACAGAGGTTTAACAGACCTCCCCCCACCCTCCTTATTCTCAGTGAGGTGCCAAAGAAACATTTCCCCTCCAAATCCACACATTTTCCTGTATGCATGGAGATTTGTCTCCAGAACAGTCCACAGAACTCTTAGCTGGAAAACACGCTATAAATGTTGAGAGACAAGCCAGAAAGAGGTACAGGGAATTCAGTCCTGACTGTTTCTTTCCTTCTATTTTTGTGGAACATATCCACATCCCACAGCCTAGCCTTGGCCTGCAGGGAGAGATCCTTTCAAGGAAGAGACATTTACTTCACCCATTGTTCTGGCAGGATCTGTAGATTAAAGAACACCATAACAGCAAGTATGTCATCCTAAAATCTTTCTTTCCACCTTCCAAGGAGCAGGGGTGGGTGAGAAGTGAAGTGCTGGATGACGACATCCTTGTGAAAAGAGGAGTTGCAGAGCACCTCTGCCTTCGAGATTCCATAACAGGTGTTTTGAAGACTAATGGCCAGGGAAGCACTAGAGCTCCCCAGCAGTCAAACAAGAGGTAGCAACCTCCCAAAGAACCTCCTGCTGTAGCTGTACACACTGTTTTGATTCAATGGAGCTATATTTTGTTTCTCACTGAGCAAGAGACATCCATCAGCAGAAGGGAAGTGAATTCACACCACAGTGCAATGAACCAGCACGTGAAGATGCAATTGCTTATACTTGGGCTGGAAAGGAAGACTCAGGTACATTCACAGAGGGGATGGTGTTAGAAAATGATGTTAGGGGATGAAGTTAGAAAATTCAGCTTGTCAAGTAGTTTACAGTCCTTTCAGTCTCCTCAGCACATCCCTGCACTCTGTACTCCACCAGGCCTGCCTTGCTGTGTGTGGCAGAGAGCCAGCTCACAGCTGCAATCAGATCAGAGCTGGGAATGCCTCCTGGAATAGCTGGTGCAGCACAGAGCAGCCTCCCACAGAGCCATCACAGGTCTGGAAACCTCATCCCTCTGCACGCTGTGCCTGACAGATGAGCCTTCTCTGCTCTCAGGGCTGAAAGCAGCTCTAAGAATCACACAGCAGCTTCTGCAGGGTTGCAGCTGAGGTAAGAGGCTCCCAGATGATGAGGCAGAGAGAGCTGTGGGACAGAGCAGCAGTGCTCACATGGGGATGTGAGGATGCTGATGGTCCCTGCCAGGCACAGCATTGTTCTGGATGGAGGCTCTACAGCTGTGGCTAAGTTATAACTTCAGTTCCCCTCCCAGCTCCTCATGAGATGACACAGCTCTGTTGGGAGGCATCAGCTTACTTGTGAGGAAGACTACGTAGCTCCATGGGACGTTCTTGGAGAAGAAATTCCCTCCTGCAAGACAAAAGAACAGCTTTCTCCAGCCTTCCCTTTTTTCAATCCCTCAGCATCTCAGTCAAGAAACAAGCTGTGATGTTTCCTACCTTGCAACATGAAGGTTTCAACAAGAATCCAAATTCCATTCACAGCCACCACGGTATCTGCAAAACAAAGTACAAACCCATAGCAAAATCACTCCTGGACCAGAGGACCTCCATTCCCTAGCCTAGCACAAAAGTACAATATAGGACGAGTGGTAGGGTCATTGTTTCCAATTAAATGAACAAACAAAACTCATAAACTGGGAGAGTCTTCCACTCTGACTTTTCCCAGGCCTATCCCAGATGCAGTACCTTTACCCTCAGAATGAAAAAAACTAAGCCAAAACAACAGTCTGAATCGTGTTCAATCATTTTTACTCATAATTATCTTATATTCTGCCACATTATTAGCTGTGTATTTCAGCTTCCTCTTCGTTCTGGAACAAGATCTTGATAACCACTGGGTCCCCAACAGTGCAGAATAAAGCCTTTTCCCCTTGCATCTATCACTGCTCCCCAGCATTCAAATCTGAAGCTGCAGGACTTCTTTTCACTGAGATCTTCTCATTCCACACCATGCTCTTTAGTTTAGCATCTCAATTTCCCCAAAAAAACCCCCAAATTACTGAGTAGGAAGAGATCATTTAGAACACAGCAGGTAGCACCACGAGGAAGCACTTTTTCTCCTCTAGAGAAGAGGAGCACAGACTCTTTCTCACAGGCAGCACAGTTGCCAAGCAATCCCTCCAGCAGTGACGACACTTGCACCTCCTCGAGTGCAAACAGAGTGTGGCTGACTGGCAAGGCAGTTCCTTACCCAGCATCCTTCAGCTGCTGGATACAACCCCCAAGGCTTGGGAAAGCTAACCACCAACCTACCTAAATGCAACCAGACCCACAGGTGTGTTGTGAAGTGAACCTGGGAGCTTCTCCAGAGCGAGAGCTGAGAGCCCAGGCTCTCTCTGCAGTGGTGGTTGGTACAAGTAAGCACTTCCCTCCCTCTCCACCAAAACTCCAAAATTTGTACATGGCTCAGAGCACAGCCCAGGCCACACCATGTAGACACAGCACACCAGACCCACATGAGCAAGAGAGCCAAGCAGAGACAGCTCATGCCTTCTACTTACACATAGTGTACTGGAACACACGGGACTTCACAAGGATGTTGATGCCTGCATGAAGGAGAGTATGGCAACACAAATGTTTACACAATCCTCCATACCACACACCCTCTATCTTTCTCCTAAGGACATTTTTCATACCAAACCTCAGCACAGAAGCTGAACAGATCAGCAAATTATTAACTTTTTCTTCTTGGGACCAAGTTCAAATGTCCCCTAGCACTTTAGCAGAGGTGAACTCACAATCCTTAAGCCCCAAGATGCCTTTTTTTGTCTCTATGTGCTAGTTCTGGGGTGTGGATGGAGGTAAAGGCAGCTGCTGAAGCACTGTCTGTGTTTGGAACAAGTAGAGCTGTGCGGGGCTCCCAGGGCAGCTGTGTTTGGGTCAGATGGTGTGGGCTGTTCCCCACGAGCATCCAGCACCACAGAAGAACTGCAGGTAAGTTCTTAATTCCAAAAGGTGACATTAAGTCAGGAAATTTGGGACATGGGAGGTAAATGACATTGGCAAGACAGATGACACCGATGGGGGTTTCAGACCTCTTTCCCCTTCCCAGGCAGCTGTGCTTGACCTGTACAGGAGTTGCAACCACATCCTGGGATCAGGCAGCCTGGCAGCTTTTGTGAAAACATGAATCCCACTCCACAGCCACTGCTGTCTGGGATATGGAGAAACTCTGGAAACTCTCCTGGATTCAGCAATCATAAATTCCCCCCCAGTCGCTGTGCTGAAAAAGGAATACAGCCCTCTGTGACTTTAGGGGCTGATTTGCTACAGAGCTTCTGTCAAAAAGCCTCTTATTTTCAGGAAGCCAGAGTTTGGGTCACGGCACAGGGAATACTGGCAAGACAGAAATCTTCCTCAGAGGCTCTGAATACAGGGCTCAGGCCTTGGAGGCCCTGGACGCACAGGGAGTTGGTTAGTAGGCCTTCCCTCAGCTGTTTACCAGGGACATAAGAGAAAGTCCCTTCAGAATGCCCTGTCTTTGTAAAGAAACGCTCTTCCTGTTAGTTGAACACATGCTGTCAAGAAAACACAGTCTGTTACCTTTAAAAATAAGGAATGCTGTCCGTGGAAGGTCATCAAACCAGTGCTCGCGGTTTCGTTTTGCCTGGAAGCAGAACAGCCACGATCAGCAGCAGCCAGTGCTGCATCCATACAAAACAAAGGGCAGGGATGGAGCCCCACCTCATCCCCATCATCTGCTTCTTTCAAACTGCCTTTGTTTCTTAGCCAGCTTTAACCATCTTTGCTCTCCCTCCCACACACACTTCCCCTCTTCTTCACTCAACAGAGACTTACCTTCCATTTTAAGCCAACAACTTCATAGAAATTGTAAAAATCCTTTAGACTGCAAAATAGAAAGAAACATCTGATCAGAGCCTTAAGGCTGACTAGATCCTGAAGTGTCCTTGTCAGGCAGCACCAGCAGAGTTCCTGGAAGTTATTAACTCCTTATTAGAACTGCAGCTACAACTGACAGAACCCAACGCTGTCCTCTTCCCAGTCTGGCCAAAGGTTCCTGACCAACAATAGCCAGAATCTCCCTTCTGTAACACTTCAGCCCTTAAAGGAAACTCTGACTCTACTGAAGTCGAGAATTTTACCACTGAAAGAAAAGATCTGAGGCTTAGATGCCAGCTCCATGGATGGATATTGCACTGCTCTTCATGAAGAAGTCTTGGACTGTCTTAATTACTCATACAGTCCCTTTCTAACACCTTCACACATTTTCAGTTGAAGGTAACAGTGAAGTTTGAAAAAGGACAAGAAAGCAAAGAAACTCATAGAACATGAGTGCTTGTCTAGGTGCTCGGGGTCAGGCCTGTAACAGCTTTTAGGAATCTGAAAGTGAGGATGCTGAACTTCTCATACTCTTACAGGTGTCATTAGGTGCCTAAATTTAAGAGCTCGGTCTTTTCTCCCTGTGCCATTTTCAATGCTTCTCTGTGGCACTTGACTTCAAGGAGAAGCATCGGCACCAGTTTCGTAGGAGACTCACTCCAAGCCTCTCTGTGGCCAGAGCAAAGGAAAAGGAGGAGAAGGTCTCCTGCTCTAATTCCCTCTTCTTCCTTGCTGGTTGGTATTAGCTGCACCCACCCACCAGAATGACAATTCTCTGCCTCATAACACAGAGAATGGCAGCCCTGAAAGCATCGGCAGACCCAGATTTTAATTAACAAAGCCCTGGGGGGGACAGCCAGCTGCTGGAAAAAAGCAAAAACTTGTTAAGCTGCGAGGCTGCGCTGTGCGAAGAAATGCCTCTCACAGCCTCTAGTGCTGTTCCCCAATTTCTGGCTCCTCTTTTCTGGCAGGGGAGCAGGAAGCAGATCCTGCCTGTGAGTGCCAGCACAGTGCTGTATCCACAAGAGGGCACACAGGAACTCCATCACCTTCAAAAGAAAAACCTCAGCTCTCAGGGCCCAGCCCTCCAAGCTCCTGCTTCCCAGACAAATCCTTTCGATCGCATAACTCTATTCCCACATCTCAGACAACAACCTTCATTCCATAATCCCTCTCTGAAGCCCAGCCTAACTTCAGGGAGTGGAGCAACCTCCCTGCTCTGGATGCAGCAGGAACACGATCCTACCTGACTAAAGGAGTATTGCTCTGATTCAGTGCTTTGAAGGTGAGATATCTCTCCTTGGCACACATCTGAGGCTTGTAGAACCGCAGCAGCCCTTCGAAGTGCTTGAAGGAAATTCCAGACGGCCTCTGGAAACAAAGGAATGTTGTCATAAGCAGTGACAGGAAGACACAGAGGCAAGGGCATTTAATTCTCATTCTGGAGTTGTTTTAAGCAGGATTTCATACATTACAACTGAGCCCCCAAAGTACCCTAAGCTATTACTTTAATGTACCAAACTTATCCCAGGGCACAGAGATCACAAAGCTCTCCTGGCAGTTGGTCCCTCCAGTAAATGCAGAACTCGTCCCTGTTGTCCCATCACCTGAAAATTGTCCAACCAGGCACCCCAAGCAGAGTTCAACCCCTCTTCTTGGGAAATTAGCAGACACCCTAACAGATCCCACTATTGGCACATTTTTAAGACTATCAGCTGTGTGCACTAAACATGAACTAATCTACTAGAAGTGGATTAGTTATTTTTGGGCCTTATTCCTTGTACTGCTCCACAAGTTAAGCAAGAAATCAACTTTCTCAAGTGCTTGTATAGAGTTGTTTGTAGTTGAGTTTCTACACCATTTAGTTGTGCAGGATCCAAGAACTGGACTTGTATGGCCCACCCCTCCTTTCAGTACTGGTGAGCAAGTCCTCAAGTGACCCAAACAGAAAGAAAGCAACGATCACATTCACTCCAGAAAAAAAATTCACTTATTTTATCAAGCCACCACCATAACCTCACACGGGGCTGAAATTCAGAGTACTGAGTACAAGTGACATAAATGAAAAAAAACCCAGGAGCTCTTGGTGAGTATCATTACAACCAATAGATATCAATCAGCTTTTTTGGAACATGCTCTTTAAACACTCCAGCCCCACTGGTGGTGCCACAGCAGCTGGCAGAGCCCTTGTACCTGTTTGGTGACCAGCAAGCCGTACGCGTGCTGGATGGCCGTGCGCTTGTGCAGCAGCAGGGACTTGAATTTCCTCTTCTCGATGTCATTGAAAGTGTCAAACACAACAGCGAGAAGCTGAGAGGGAAGACAAGAGAGAGAGTTGTGATTTGATCCTTATACTCCCCAGCTACCCGAGCCAGGGCTTCCCAACCAGGCAGGAATATCCGAGAGGCATTGCCTGCAGCAGGAATTTACTAAGAGCGCTCACTGAGGCAGAACGGAGTCAGTGAGGTCTCACTGGCATAAAGGATCCCACAAAGGGATCCTCAAGCTCACTGCACACACACTTTTTGGAGGAGGTCCAGCTGTTTCTGGACTCTCAACATTTGCTAGTGGGTTTTAAGAGCTCGGGCTAAACCACACACATGCCAACAGCAAACAGTATCAGGTTTGTTAAAACCCCCTGCTCTGTTCCTGGCAAGCAGGTTTTGAGGGCTGCTCTCTGCACTCGCCCTTCCACGGAAGCTTTGGCTAACAACTGGCAAAGCTAACCCTTCATCTAGAACACAAGCAGTGAAATCCAAGCCCACCACAGGCATCAGATGCCTCACCCTGGGTTGCAGAACTCAACTCCTTTAGCAAGCCCTTTTCCACACTCACATCCTCCCCTGAGCAGCCTGCAGTGATCAGCACTCAAGTACTGCCACACTGAGTAATTCCATCCCCTTCAAACTGATTTACAAAGTATGTCAGGCAAGCCCAGATAATAAAATGCCACTTTATGATAAATAATTAAGACAGAGAAGGACAATAAATTTCATGCAAGTGAGTATGTCACTCCAAGCATGATATTAATGTGAGAGAAGTTGAAAGATGCGCGTATCATTTGGTTTTTTGTGATTTAGTTCATTTCCTCGTGGTTAAACATTAAAAGAGTTCTGTCTGTAGCAAAGCTGCCATTTCTAGAAGTATTCTGCCAAAGGGTTTGAGATTATTATAGAGCACTTTTGGGAACGGGGAAGACTCTGCTGAGCAATGAGCTCCAAAATCAGGCAGAGAGAAGTCAAGTGCTTCCCTGTGGACTCACCAAGTTCATGATGAAGTACAGCTCAATGGAGAGATACACGATGAAGAAGACACAGGACCAGGGATTCCGGGCATAGGACGGCATCATCACATCAGGGAAGCTGCATCCCAAAGGACACAAGTTTAATCACCAAATAGCTCACGTTACACTTCCCACTGCACAGGCAAGAGGCACAGGACAGGGGGGTGTGTTTGTATAAACCCGCAACTGCGTATTTCTGCAAAATATGTTGCTCACGACACAGCACTCTGTGCCCAGCAATGAGCAGCAACAACATGGGGGCATGATGAACAAAATAAATATGGAAAGCACTCTGAATTTCAAATTCCTTTCACATCCCAAATTCCAAACGGGATTAGCGACCCGGCCAAGGGTTGTGCTTTGATAATTAACAACAGCAATACAGCCTCAGTGTGTGTTACAACCTCAGATTTATTCCATCCTTTGCTAATTTCCTAATCAGGAGAACTCCCCCTGACAGCACTGTTGTCACTCCAATTTCCTAGCAGATAGGTGAAATGAAGGAAAGGAAGTTACTTCTCATCAGCCAACTGTTGGCTGACAAAGGACCACAAATAGAAACTTTCCTTTCTTGGATTAAGGCCTAATAGAGCTGTTTCCCCACTTATTGCCCTCACAGTGATGAAGCAGTTTGAGTCCTCAGAGATAACTCTGCAGCGAGGTCACAGTGTCCTAAAGCAAAATGAAACACCAGTGCTTCCCATGCAGGCTGACACTGGAAATCTCTGACACAGAGGAAAGGGATCACACATTTGGAAGACAGAGCATTTCTGCAGATAAACTCTTGGCTCTGCTAGACTCCTTTGCGACAAAGGGGAAGACTGAGCTAGAAGATCATGAACTTACTTTGAAGTGGTCAAAAGCACAAAGAGATTCACGAGGCTGTTCTCTAAAGTATTGAAGTACTGAAAGAAAAAAATCCCATGACAAAACGCAAGCAGAATTTCATAGGGACATTCAGTTCAAAAAACAACCCACCCACGCACCCACTTGAATACAGGCACTTCCACAATTCCCTGATGCCTTCCCTAGGGAAAGGTACTTCAGCACTGGTCCTTTTAAAAGCTCCATGAGAAGGACTAAGGGTTAAAACAAAAGCTTATCTACACTTTTTGGTGGTAGTTACTCCCAGCAAGCCACAGCCTGGGCAGCAGCAGGAACTTGTGGTTGCTGGACCCTGACCACTGCAGTGGAAGCAGCCAAGCTTTCACCCAGACACCTCCTCCCCTGGGGACAGTGGCAGGTGGCTCTTTTGACTGAATTAAGACATCAAGAACAAGGAACAACTCTCTGTGAACGTTCCCTCTGGGACACCCTGTCTTTGAGACAGTTCCCTGCACAGTCTTCCTTCCCAGCAGGGTTTAAAGCAGGGTTAAAGCCTCGGACCTGCTGGCATCTGGACTCCCAGGGACCACACGGAATAAACTGTCTGCACAGTAATGTTTGTCCTAAGCGTGTCAAATGAGACTTGAGCTGCAGCTGAAAGGGTCAAGATACTCACCGGATCGGAGTGGTTAGGAGAAAACAAATAAAAACCTAGAGAAGCAGCACAGAAGGTAGAGGAGGAGAGAAAGGGGGAAAGAATAAACAAAAATAAAGTCAGTTTAATGTCGAGCAGCACAGCAGTTCCCAAAGAGGTCACACTAACAGTAAGTCCTCTCTGACACCATGAAGATGGGAGTATCTGGAAGGCCTTTTCCATAGAGATTTGCCAATAGATGTCACTGATCCTTTTGGAAAGCAAACTTTCTGGGGATGGTTTGGACTGTAGCAGGTACACTGCAGACACATGTATTACTGGGGATGTAAACTAAATTGACAAGACTGAGGAACAGTTGATGGAAGCAGAACTTGGAAACACACACCACTGACTGTGCTCTGGAAGAGGTCAAAAGGACTTTTGTCTCAAAATGGAATACCAAGCTTCCAGATTTTTTTGATCTTTAATTCTGCCTTCCAGATGACTGCGGATGAAATGGGATAAATGGAAGACCCTGGCAGGACTCTGAATCTGATCAGCTTTATATTCATCCAGGCTGTTTGTGTTGATTTTGGATAATAGTTGGTTAAGAGCATCACTTCACCTTCCATAAATACAACTTACCTAGAATAGCAAAAATCACCATGAAGAAAAGCAGGAGGAGAAGAATGTCAATAAATGGTGGGAGGGACTGGAAGATCTGTCGCAGATTTCTGAAAAATAAGAAAACATTAATAAACTAAAACTTGCACGTTTACTCCTCCAGGTTGTCAGGGAGAAAAAAACAACCACCACCACACCACACTTCAGGGCTTTCTTCCCACTCCCTCCAAGGCTTAAAACTAGAAAGCTTGCTAAATCAAGATGGTTTCCAAGCTACCCATCTGTCCTTTGCAGTCAGCTCTCAGGTACTGCAAACAATACTGACGTCACGCTGTCAACTCTCCTTCTGCAGACTACCTCTGATTCATTGTGCAGTTCACAGGCAAATGAAGGAGCAGAGACAATGCAGCCACACTCACGTGTTGGGCTCTCTGAGGTGGTTTATACACCTGAGGACATTACCCAAGCACTGTGTGCTGTGAGCACAACTAAAATACCTCGAAGATCTGAAATGCCCATGAAAGAGACTGGTTTTCCTGCAGGATCTGAGTGCTTTTCCTCCAGCCCAGCCCCTGGCACGACAGCAGAACACCCAGCCAGCTGAGCATCACCTTCTGACAGCCCCACAGTAGCGACAGTCCACGAGGAAGATGCAGCGCAGAGCCCTCGTGATGCGGACGTGCGAGGTCTGGCGCACCAACACCACGATGGCCTCTATGAACTGCACAAACAGCACGCAGGTCTGCAAAACAGGGGTGTGATGAGAGGCACAGCTGCAGCCTGCTTTTGGGAAAAGGCAAATCACTCCCTGACCACCTGTTTATTTGGATGCTTTGAGGATGGGAGGTGTCCCTGAGAGCTGAGAGATCTCACATGAATCATCTGGCAGCTGGGGCGCACGGCTACGTCAGCTCTGCTGCAGTGCAGGCCAATATTTAATCTGGTTCTTTGGATGCTGAAGGAGGAAACACTGACAATCCAACAGCCAACTTACCTTTACCATAGTCCTTTTGTGCCTGATAAAGGTTTGGAAGCCCAGCCACCTCATCTTCATGGAGAGTTCAAAGACGACCACGATTAATGCAAACAGCTCTAGGGTTGCATGGACCTGTCACAAAACAGGTTTGATTATAAACAGCAGCACAGCACAGGCCACACTTCTGCCTCTCCTGTTTCAAAAAGCACAACAATCTGAGCACAGCACACAGGAAAACCCAAGGGCCACTCTTTTGAAGCTGGCACAGCATTGTTTTTCAAAATTTCTCTATTTACTGCTTTGGGCTTTTATTAAAGCCTGTGCAATTTTCCTCTAATGAGGCCAGAATTTCCTGAAATCCTTGTCCCTTTTGGACTTGAGCAACACATCAAAAAAACTTATTGATACATCTGAAATACAAAGGCAAGACACCAGCAACTTGAGCAGAAACACTTTTAAAACTGTGATTGTTTTAGTGAAATACAGGAAGGAGAGAGCTGCTGGGCAGAGAGAATTTACACGGAGACTGGCCTTCCCTTGAACTAGACACTCCTAGTTCTATTCCCAGAACTATCCCTAGAACTAGACATGTCCTAGTCAAACTAGACAGGACAACCACAGAGAAGGTCCTGATCAAGCTCTGGGACAGAACACTACTTTGGGCAGTGTTGAAGGGCCCCTATTCTGCTGGAAGATGCAAAATGCAGCACAAAGAAGGCAACAGTATTTGTTTTACAACCTCAGCTTTACTCAGAGCTGAAAACTCAAACTGAGTTGTGCAGCCCTGACTCAGTTCGAGGAACACTTTGACCCCACAGTTATCAAGGCTGTTTTACACCCCTGACATGGTCCTAAGGTGCCATAACAGCCTCAAAAGCAGCTGTAGATTCTCCCACCAGAACATCAGCCCTTAGCACTGTCCCTGAAAGTGGGAGCTCATGAAGTGGATGTGGACTCACAAAGGCACACACCAGTGTGTGTATTATCCCTTCTCTCAACCTGCACTGTGAAGGCTGGACATAAAGCTTCAAGTCGCTCACACACTCATTAAAAAGAGTCCTCACAGCACTGGGAGAAGAAGTCAAGAGAAGGTTTAGCAACCTGTCCCAGGAACCAGTGGTGATGCTGGAGTAATGGCACCAACCCTGACAATGACCTTAAAACCACCCCAAAGCACAGAGATTCTTGAGTTACCTCAAGAAAAAGGAAAAACCACACACTTCTGTTACAAAATTTAAGAACTGTACAATTTTATAATATGAAATGAGTGTCACTTTCACATCGGATGGAAAAAGGAAGCTTTGCTTGTTGGCCTGTCTGCTGCCAAACCCACTTACAGAACAAGCCAGGAGGGTTTGTTCCTCTTACTGCCTCCTTTCTCCTCTCTGTTTGACCTTCTTTTTCCTCTTACCCACGCTGCAGAGCAAGCAGACTTCTTCCCTTGGACCCAAAGTACTTACAAAGATGCCCAGACGGAGCATGGGAACCGCTGGAGCCTCGCAGAGGGACAGCAGCAGGAGCAGCAGTGCCGTGCTCAGCTCCATCAGGTAGAAAATGTGGTTGTGTGCAAAGAGGTAGGCAGCAAGTGCTTTGGCATTTTTGGGGTGAGTGAAGAACTTATCATTATTTTCTCCTTCCTAGAGCAGCAGGAATAAAGGAGAGAATAGCATTAGTGACTCTCAGTTTTCCACACGAAGAACACAGATTTTTATGAGGGTTGGATACAATTCCCAACAGACTATTCCCACTTACAGCCTGCCATTGATCTCCCTATTGAGGAATGTCCCCTTCTGTTCATAAGCATATCTCAGTCATAAAACTTATTAATATCCACAAACTCCTGCTTCAGAAACCCTTGAGCCTTTTCACAATGAGGAAGAGAGCTTGGAAGAGTTATAAAGGCAGGCAAAGAAACTACAGTCAACATTCCAACATAAACACTGCACGTCATTTACTTGCAACTACTTCCACGTATTTACAGACTTATTTGATTAAACTTCTCCAGGACAGAACACAAAAACACCCAGATAAGCTCCAGGGCACCTGGCTGACAGTTGCTCCTCCTTATCTTGGCCTTGCAAAATGCACGGAAGAAAACAGTGGAGCACACGAAGTGTTTTCTGCTTCAGAAATGTAAGACACACTCCATGAAAAATTAACAAGCCTCTATGCTGATTTGTCATTCCCTCTTAACTAGAAAGCTTAATTAACATTAAAAGGTCAGATACTCCATCTTAACACTTTGCCTATGACAGATTTTCAAACAGCTACGTTGTCACTATTTTTACCTGTAGGACAAAACTTAGTTTGGGGAGAATTTAGAGGTTTTTCATGCAGAACCACCCAACAGTTTCTTCTCTTTTTTGAGTCAATAGTTTTGGCAAGGAAGCCTTTGGCACTCACAGGAAACTTGCTGCCTCTTGAGAACTGTCTTAAGAGATCGTTTTTCCCCAGCTGGGACCCATGGATACACAAGAAGTGGTGGATGTTGTTTTAAATTAACATCTTTCAAGGTAAGCAATTACTGTAAGGACAGTCAAGCTATTACTATCAAAGTGGAATAACTGTGATTGCAAATGGATAACGAGGTCAGGAAGCTCTTCTTTAGAAGTGAAGCATTCTCCAGACTCATTCAGAAGAGGGTTTCAAATGTTTCTCATTTACTCCAGCTCATATTGTGTTTCAGAACAAACCCTGCCAGGTCAGGGAGCCAGATTGTGAGCGGGGCAGAGCCCAGCAGTGAGTTCCATCAACAGCAGCCCCCCCAAACGAGCCCAGGCTGGGATCAGCAGGGCATTCTCATTCACGCCTGGCAAAACACACTTGCAGAATGAAAAACAGCCTAAATCCTGCCTCTTGGTAGCCATGCAATTCCAAACCTGGCTGGGCAGCAAAGCCCTCTTATCCAGATACAACACTTGCCTGCAGCTACTGTTCACATGAACACTCTGCAGGCTCTTTAAGTGATTCTACTTCATTTCAAGGACAGTGTCATTGTGGCCATTGGTCAAGGCAGCAGCAAAAATCATCTGCATCTGAAGGGCCAGGCCTGCTGTGTCCATTACCATCAGAGCTGGAGCAGCTAAATGACCCTTTGCAGAGCTGCTCCCATAATCAGGAGTTTAAAACAAAAGCCCAGGAGGGGTTGGAGCCACCATTCCATTGTCAGGGCTGCTCCAGCACACCATGAAGCTCAAGTATTGCCAAGGTCCAGCCTACACAGTTTTAAAATATCTGAGAAGTGAGATTTCTCAGTCCTGTGGGGTCAGAAAAGGGAGGAAAAAATAGTTTCTGTTACCCTGCAGTGACTTAAACAAAAAACCAACGTGTGTCCAAAGCACCTCTCAAGCTGCCACGCAGAGCTTTGAAAGGGAACAAAGAGAAGGAAGAAGGAGAGACAGTAACGGAACCAACAACCATTTCAGACTGGACAGCTCTGGGAGAAGCTCAGTTTTGGTGGCTAGTTGATCACACCAGACTGTACAGTGATCTGAAAAATACCCCTTGGCTGAAGTAAGGATGGTATTTCCTGCACTGGAGCATAGGTGGGGTTTGTTTGGATTTTGTCTTTTTTTCTTTTTATATACAGTAAATTTCCCTCCTGGGCTGGTCCTAATCCCTGCATGCTTTCCAGACCTCTACCTCTCTCTCCTGCCTTACATGACCTGCAGGACCTGAGTGACACTAAGCCAACACCCCAGGGCCACCACCCAACCTGTGGCCGAGGCAGGATTAGGACCTGCACTTCCAGAACATGAGATGTGCCCAGGAGAGCACCAACCATTCACCCCAGAGAGACTGCAGAGATGAAATGATGATCTATGACCAGGCCACAAAAACCTCCATGGCAAGGTGGCAGAACTGACCACATGCTGAACCCCTCAACCACTACAATCCTTGACACTGGGAGAGATGGGAGAGGATGGCTAGTTTGTTCAGTCACTCCCAGATGACTACCCAATCTCCAGCATCGCCCCACTCTTCAAGGAGAACCCTTTGCAAAGCACCAAATTTTTCACCTGAAAGTGGAAGCTCTTTGCTCCTTATAACCAAGCACCACCATAATTCCCGAGGAGTGTTTTTCCCCCACACTCCAGCATGCAGCAGGGCTCACCTGGAGGTAGATGGCTGCCTCTTGGTAGTTCATTTCCCAGTTGTGGCGGGCAGAGCTTTGCTGAGCACAGCAGTCCCCCGCCGCAGGGCTGGAGGCATCATGGACAACGTCATAGCTGCCTCCATCTGAATCAGGACACAGAGAGAGAAACAGGGATTCAAAATCAGGCCAGCTGGGATCGATCAGGAGGCACTGGGATCAGAGACACACATCAGGAGGGGGCAGAGGACCCAGGAAACTGGCAGCTTGTACACTGACAAATTGATTCTTCCCAGGTAGGAGCTTTTAAGAGACACTCAAACTCAGTGCTTCAGCACGGGGATGCTCCCAGAAGACCATCAAAGGAGACAAAGCATCCTATTTAATACAGTTAGCAGGTCTCCTGGCTCAGGAGATCTGTCCTGTCATGCTTGAAGCATGCTATCAGCACTCATAAACTACAACCAGGCAGGTAACGGTTCCCAGTCTCTGAGGATGTCCAACCCACAAAATAAAAGGTTTGCTGAAGGAGCACTGCCTTTGCACAGTCCATGGTAGGAGAGAACACAAGGATGGAGTACAGGACTACCACTGCCAAGGGAAACCAGTGAGTGCAGAAGCTGTCAGGACTTTTAGTAGAAAGCCTCATTTCTCACAGCACTTGAGAGTCATTAAATAATGCATCCTCACAACACTCTCAGGTGCTGATAAGTTCCAACATCCCTCTGATGCAAACAAACAGCAAGATTAATTTTCTGTTCACATTCCACAGATTAATTTTGAAACTTCTAAATTCCTTCTCACCTGTGTCCTTCTCACACTATAAAGCAATGCTTTACTGAACATTTGAACCAGATTTTATAACTAAAGATTTCATTTTAAAAAATTCAATTGTAAAAAGCAACTCCCAAGCAGAGCTACACATACACAGTGCCATTCCCATGGGAGAGTTACACAGGGCAAGTATATAAACTCCAAAATAATTGCCATTTTTGCATTCTGCAGCCTCAGTGCTGTTAAGACACGTGAAAAATATGCAAGACAATTATTATACAAAAAGAGAATGTCACTTGGTTTCTTCTTCTGGGACTTGGGTTTTTGTTTTGTGTGTTTGACAAAGAACACTGAGCAGTGAGACCTGCTTAGGGCCACGCATGAAATCTGTGGTGGAGCTGGCTCTCCAGAGTTTCAATCATTTCCCACACCACATAGTTGTTCTTGCTCTCAGCAGAGACTTCCCTCCTCCAGTGCCTCATGTTTCCAAAGTGGGTACATTTAAAAGTGATCTTGCCAGCACAGAACTGCTGATTCCCCCCCCCATCCTTTTTATGGGCACAGGAGCTGTGGTGTGGCAGCTTGTTCTCTCTGTGTTAGAAGTTGTTATTTGAGAGTGGGCAAAAATTACCATGAGGTTCTTTTCCTCTCTCATGACAGCCTGCTGAAGATTTGCTGTGACAAAACAATCCTCACTGAATTACTGATTCAGTCTTTTTAGAACACCCTTTGAGTGGAGAAAGAGTCCATGCCAAAAACTCTGCACCCACCAAGAGAAATGGCACCATGTGCTTCTGGCAGCAAGGCAGAGTGGGAAGAAATCAGAACCCCTTCACCAATGCAGAGCCACAGCTGCCTCTTCCACCCTCAAATCAAATTAAGATAGCATTTCTCTGGGATTTGTGAAGACTTTCCAGATTGCACACTCAGATTGCTGAGACTCCTGTAGCATGAAGCCTATTTCTCTTGCTTACTTCCCCCACACCCTTAAAATACCACTCAAAATCTGGACAAATGTTTGAATGAGGCCGATTCCTCCCCCACACCCCTTGATTTAGCACAGTTCTTGAAAAAAACTGAATGATGGAGTTTTTATTTATCCACAGCACTGAAATGGCAGTCATCTGGTTCGTCTGCTTTTTAACTAAGAGATGACAGGAATATGCAAAAATCAGAAGGGTTATATTGAGAGCACTAAAAAGTTCTTAAATGTTATTATTTACAAAGCTTTAGCTATGGATGTGTTTCAGAGAGACAGATTCCCTCAAACTGCAGCCTCAGAGCGAAACCTTTTCACATTTAATGCTTATCAGAGTTATAGAAGGAGCACATCTTCATCAGAACCTGGACTTTACATTACAGCATATACAAAATTTAAGAGCATCAAAAACACACTGTGGCCAAATCACCAAAGGTTTGTAGCCTTAACCTAAACACCAACACACTGTGCCCTGTCAAAAGGTGCCAAAACTACCTTTAACCCTCAAGTTGTTCTTCTGCAAAAAACCAACCTCTGTGAAAAGGATCAATGCTAGCACAATACACATCACAGCAAAAACCCAGCACCAGGACCCCTCTCTGTGCTTCCCACAGAGGACTCGCAGCTGAGGCAGAAGAGATGTCCCAGTGAGACCAAGGTTGCAAATACAAAACAGCACTCAGAGATGCAAATTAGAAACAAAAAAATAACCCTAGAAATCAAGATGTTTTCCTCCTGTCTAAACCAGGCATCATTTTTCCGGGCACAGACAGGAGAAAACGTTCTGGTGAAGTGTTCCAGTGGGGAGCTGCATTTTGTGGATCAGCTCCTTCCCCATCAGGTACCAGAAGGTTGAGCTACCATCCCTGAGGCAACAGCATCATCTGGGTAATAAATAATAATAAAAATAATAATAAATTTGAAGAGCAAGCCTCTGACTGTTTGCTTGGCAGCCCTCCAGCCAGCTAATTTCCTCAGCTGCTCCCATGATAACAATGACACAGACTAATGCAACCTCCGCTCCGCTCGTGCTGCAGAACATCCCCGACGGCGTTTACCATCAGTATGGAGCTCAATGAGATAGGAGGATCTCTCCACAGGGCTCCCGGGATCCTCCAAGTAGATGGCAGGCAGCTCTCTCCACTGCATGGCAGCCGCTTGTGCTCGCAGCCGGGCAGAGGGAGACGAGGCAGAGCTGAAGTTCCTCCCTCCCTCCCCTCCGAAAGCCGATCCTCGATTTCGCAGCTTCCTCAAGGGAAAGCTACGCACAAAAAGATTCTCCTCTGCTCGCTGCAGAACTGAACGTTTTCTCCCCTCCCCTCTGAGGAAGGTGGCTCAGACCTCAGTGAAATCGTTTCCCTCTCGCTGTCTGAGCAGTGGGGTGTTTCCAAGTGCAAGTTTTTGGAAGGTTTGGCTGCGGGACAAAGAGCTTTTAGGCACGAGCGTGGTGGTAAAGCAAAGCTTCGCGTGCAGGGCTCTCTTATTTTGGCATTTAGCAGAACTTGCTCGCCAGCAAACGCGACCAGCTAAGGGGAAAGGAGTGAAAGTGCTGAGTAGTCACAGCAAGGAATATCCAGCACAAAAAGAAAACAGATATTTGTGAAGTTCACAGTACAAGGGGCATGACAAAGGAAACTGAGCTGTTCACAGACGGCGAAACTTCCTTCCACACTTGTGTAACTGATCCCAGACGTCCCCTGAAAAGAGAGTGAGGGGGGGGGAAGGAGAAGAGTGGGGGGAAAGAAAAAGCAAAAGCAGCTGGCTGCTTACACAAGGCGTCCGGAACGAGACTGCCGGGACTCCAGCATTTCCATTCAGTGCAGCAGAGCATGCTCCTGTGTAAATAGTTTCCATATGTCATCATTACAATAAAAAACAAAAAAACAAGAAAGAAAGAGAAGGAGCATAAACTTTCCAGAGCCCAAACCTCTCCCTTTGCAAAACAATTTCCCTGCTTAGGGGAAGGAAAAACTCTCCATGGGCTGAGAGCAAACAAATTCCTCTCATTCGGAGGAGCTCACAGTCATGGGGGAATCTCGAGGCCAGAGCTGAGTGGGGAATAAGGGACAGAAAACATCCACAGGAACCAGGGATAAATCATCCTTCCCAGCCAGCTATTGTATGTCAAACTGAAGTCACTCTGGAATTTCATGGCTTTCATGTCTGCACTTGTTTAAGTAAATAACAATTAAAAAAATTATCCAACAAACCAGTAACCTCCTACAAATTCAAAGAGTTATAAACCAGCTCTACAGGGTAGCTCTTACATTTGCCTCGGAGCTCCCCCAGTCTGGCTCTCATTAGCCTGTTTGCCAGATGTTCTGCTTTCTAGATAGCACACACTTTTTAATGGCCTTACACTGAAACAGACTGAGATTCCCTAATTAGCTCCTCAACTCACTCGAAAGCCTTTAGTGGACTTAGAGGGGCTTTCTCCTAAAAGGCTGAGGAAGGTTTGGATGCTGGTTGTCATCCTGCCCAGATAATGCTATTTTAGCAAGTACACCTGTGATGACAGAACCCTGCAATCTGTGTGAAGGCAGGGCAAGTGACTTCAATCAGCAAAAATATCCTTATAGCTAAATCTGTCATTCATATTGTTTACACACCATGTGTGGAGTCAATATAAGAGGCAAGATGTGAATTGCTCTAAGGAGTTCCATGTGTGAGTAATATTTCTCTTGACAGGCAAAAAAAGAAATGCCAAAGACACATGACTTGGGAGACAGGATTCATCTTCATTCACGTGGCTTTGCAAGGTCCTTGCAAGTGGATTCACCAAACAGAGCAGTGAGAGAGAAAAGTAAGGAGGGCATTACCTCCTGCAGCTGGGAATGGTCAGGCTGTCCAGGGCATGTGCTCCAGGCAGCTCCAGTCACTGTCCTGGAGAACTGGTTATGTGCCATCTACAACACTCTGCAGAGCACCAGGTACCAGGCACAGAGGAGGGGAAGGGCAGGGAAAGAGAGGGTCTAATTGTCATTTAACCATCAATTTCCTTCTTAATTAAATATATTATGGTACCAACTTTGCCCTTTCTTTTCCTCTTGCAACATTGTAGGGACTGCTGTCTTGCACTTACCCCTACCCTCCAGCTCATTATTTCTTCTTTGGACAGAGCCATGAACCCTGTTAGGGAACACCTTGCCAGCTACAATTTTTCACAGGAGTAATATATTTTTCTGTCTTTTCCAGGAGCACAAGCTGCCCAAGGCAAATGTGACTTCTTGGAGTTGAGCAAATCCTTTACAAGTTTACTGGAAAAGCTGTGCAACCTGACCATACCAGCATGAGGGTCCTGCTGGCAGGTTCCAATGCCTTTGGAGTAGGGGGAAGGGCAAAAACGAGTCTGTGATCCATTCAATTCCAGTCCCTCATCACCAGCCACGTGAGGGTGAAGCCCCAGCACAGGTTGCCAAGAGAAGGTGGGGGTGCCCCATCCCAGGAAGTGTTCAAGGCCAGGTTGGACAGGACTTGGAACAATCAGGTCTGGTGGAAGGTGTCCCCACCCATGGCAGGGGATATGGAACAAAATGATTGCTCAAGTCTCTTCCAACTCAAACCATTCTGTGATTCTATAACTGTGGCACTGGAGCCATTTCTTATCAGGCTTTGCATTCCTCACTGGCAGAGCACCTCTTTTTCTTACAACCTCCATCTTGACTGTATCTGTATCTAATTCCCAATCTGTATCTAATTCCCAAACCCAGTTACAGAGCCCAAGCTTTCAGTTTAACACAAACATAACTGGGCATCCCACAGCACTGAACGTGAGCCCATGGAAGAAGGTAGATCCCAGCAGGTGCTCTCAGGGTTCCTGGACCTCCTGACCTCACATACAAGACCTGTTTCAGTGCAGAATCCCTGTGCTGGCTGAAGTTTCCAACTCCCTCAGTGACTCTGCTCCCTGAGGCTGCCGTGAGGATGAACCAGGCTGCAGGAGAAGGACAGCACTCATCTGCCAAAGACATCCAGAAGCACTCCTCTCTCTTGGAAAGCTCTCATCATCTGAACCACATGGAACACTCACTACAGAAGATGCACATCCATGAAAAAAACATGGAAACAAGGTAGATGTCTACCCTTCCCCAAGACAAGCTGTGCAGGCACCTTCAGTCCCAAAGCCAAGATTTTAGTCAAGTATGTTGGAGTTGTCCCAGCACCAAAGGCATTTTCCCTTCAAAGAGCTTACATGCCATGTAGCTTCACCTCCAGAGGATTTATCTTCCCTCGCTGCTCCAACGTGGCTGATAAGAAACTGCTCCTTTCCAGGTGCTGAGGCATGAACACATGTGCGTTTGTCTCTTCAAGGCCAGACTCACCTACCCGGGAGAGAAAAAGCTGGAAGCTGCCTGGAAAGCACAGTTGGCCTGGCACTGGGCCACACATCTCAGAGGTGAGAGAGACAGACAGGGAAATCACTGCCTTTGCTGCCTGATTGCCAGTTCATCGCTGTGCCAATGGGAGCGTCGCAGGAATGGTCTTTGCAGCCCAAAATATCCTAGTGCCTGTCCTGTTTCAGGAGATGTTGTGGGAAGGAATTTAACAGCCACAGGGAAGTCTAAACAATTTGCTCTCAGTTTGTTGCCCAGGAAAAAAAGGCATCTCCAACAGAGAGCAGTGCCAAGCCCCTTCTGTTGCAAGAGAAATAATATACTTTGGAACATTCCAAGGCAGCATAACTGAGCCGCGCTCTTCCTTGGAGACAACGGCGCAGCAGAAACATATGCAAAGGCCTCAGGGCTCTTTGTCTTACTGTATTCTCACAGCACTCACTTGCTGTGAAGCTCAACAAATAAAGTCACTTCAGCTTCCTATTTAACACAGAAAAGTTTTTAAAAAAACAATGAATGTTGCCACTTCCTGTTAGTGGTCTGAGGTGGCTCCAGTCGACCGTCCTTGATTCGAGAATGCAGCGAGTTCCTACGGCAGCAACACGAGCTCACTTCATGCCCTCATCACCACACTACAGGGAGCTGAATCCTCGGGAAGGAGGAGCAGATGTCCCTCAGCATGGTAAGTCACATTTTATATATCATTGCCTCTTATCAATCGTGCTGCCCAGCTCCTTGTATTGAAGACAGCTTAAGCCTGGCATTGTTTAATTAGAGGACCACTGTATCCTTGCTAACATCTGCACTGCACACATGTAAAACCCACCATGCATGAGCTAAACACGATGCCAGAAGAGCTAAAGCGTGGTAGGAAATGGTTTTGTCCCAGCAGAAGCCCTGGCTCCAGCCAGCTCTTGCTCTGAGTGAGGCAGAGCCAATTAACCATTTGCTCCGCGGCTTGGGAGATGAGCCAAGATGATTCACTTGGACATTCACTTCCTGCACCACCCTGCTGGGGACAAACAGAGCCATTTGTAAGGAAGAATTAAATAAAATAAAAAAAAATCAAAGACTTCTAAGAAAATAAGGGTGAGGATAATTTTACCCATCTACAGCAGCCAAGCTCAGTTGGTTGGAGATCCTCATCTGCTGCCTTGTCTCTCCAGGACACCTGCTCTCCTCTGATCTCATCCCTGAGTCACTCTGGGACTTGTTTTCTTTTTCCTTTTGAAATATTATATAGGAAGTTTTGACCAAGAACTGTTTGATGGCGGCACAACTTTCACTCCTGAATAGGTAGCAGCAAGAGGCAGAGGGGCAGATCCCTCCTTTCTGGGATGTTTGGAATCCACAATTAGGTTAATGAGAGACTTCAGTGGCTGAAGACGAACCGATGGATGCTCTGTCACCCTCAGAGAGGCCCTGAGCCCTAAAAGCCTCACGTGGCTCACTCATACACCAGGTCACACAGCTCAGGAACCACCACAGGAGTCACCAGTGAAACAGGATTGCTCCTCAATCCACAGAGCTGCATCCTGCAAGGATAACATCCCCTACCCCACTACCTCTTGCTCCCCAGCTGCGCCGCCTTCCAAGCAGCTCACGCAAGCCACCCCCTGCCTGAGCCCTATTCCACAAAGCTGCTTTTTGACAGCTGTGGGATTAAATCCTCCTGCATGTGAAAGTCCATGAAATATCATAAGGAGAGCTGGAACCAGGCACTGCTTCAATACCAGACTGTGTAACACAGGAGTTCCTGCTTCTTAACACAGCTGCAAAGTCAAAGCTAAAGCATTTTTAATCAGTAAAACTCCCATAAAAGGCTTGCGTTAGGTTGCATTAGGAAAATATAATTAAGAATCTTGCTTGCATTAAACCAAATCGCTGCCAGTTTCATTTCTTTATTTCTGATCTTAACAAATGAACCACACCACTACAAAAAGGAGAAGCCAAAGCCACAACAGAAGGATCACTTACAACCTTATATTATCCATCTTTTTAACATCTAACATGCTCCATAATCTCATCAGTCCAATCGTATCACAGCAACAAAGGCTTTACACAGAGATAGAATTATACTATAACTGGAATTAAATATGTGAGTCATTGAGGGGCTCTATGAAACAACTAATGAACAGAAAAAAACAATTGGAAATGGTAAAGTTTTTGCTGAACCCAATGAAAAGTGAAAAATCAGAGACAACTCAGCCTAAGGCTCTGGCTCATGAGAGAGGCCAGACATGAAACACACACACACATATTTGTAATTCACAATTTTTAAGGAAGTAACGGAAGGGGAAAGAGACAATCTCAGAATCCCTCAGTTATAGCACTTCTTTAACGCATCCTGTTACATGCAGGAATTTCCTCTTTTTGTTCCGTAAAGGGAAACCAGCGCCTCTTGCTTTTAACACATTAAAGATCTGCTCTGGCATTGGTAACAACACAATGTCAGCAGTTTAAGAGCACGTTCCTCATTTCAATTCTCCAAAGCAGAGCCTCTGGATTTCCCTGGTGCAGTTTGGAAAGATGTTTGATTAAGCTGCAATCTGGCCTTTTTAGCGAAAGCAGTGTGCTGCCAGGTCTGACTGCCAGTTCCAGCCACCAGCAGCTCTCCAGGGAAGTCACAAACTTAGGAGTGGGAAGCAGAGAGGAAGTGCTTCCCTTATGGAAGAAATCAGTTAATTAATTTGTGCAACAAACCTCCTGCATGGCCACCCAGTGCTGGAGCAGGACTAGAATGGAGAAAGCACAAGTAGGGTATATGCCTTACTGACCTTTTTCCCTGAAGAGAGAGGGATAGCAAGAAAATTACATCAATTTAAAAGTTAAATAACAAATTCTTAATATCTTACCACGACACGCTGAGACCAATTGAAGTTATTTGTTGTGGTACAGTAATAATAAGGAGGTAACTGTGTTTTGTGGTGTTAGAGCACGACTCTGCCACACCAGTTCTTTTGAAATACAACACAGTCACATCTCCTCTGCCTCGTCACTCAGCCAGGAAAGAGAAGTTGCCAACTCCAGGGCAAGACACATGTAAAGGAATAGGGGAAATCGCAGGCTCTGGTGCCGTGGAACTGTTCTCCATTAATAAAAAAAGACTTCTGCACATTTGGTGGAAACTGCTGCTGGCAGAAACTGGAAGTTATGTGTAAGGGCTGGAGAGGAGGGAAGGAGTTAAACCACTAATCTGACATCTGCAAAACAGCTGCCAGAAGGTTTTCCCTCAACTGGTCCTTACTTCCAAGTCCTACAGCCCTCATACAGAACCACATCTTTAGAAAATGGACAGCTTTGACTTCAAAAGTCTCCCAGCACTGCAGAACCAGAATATGAAAAAGTGCTCTTTAAATCTAGATTTTAGAAGAGCTACTGCTGTTTTCCCATTATTTTGCCTGGAAGCTTTGACTGGCTGGCCTGCAACCTCTTGCTTGGGCAAAATACCTTTTGGGGCTGGAAGAAAGTCCCTATCGCAGCAATATCCAGACTGCCTCAGCTGCAGTCTTAAGGAAGAATCAAAAGTCATCTGCTGATTTTCAAATGCAGACCTTCAGAATCAGCTGTTTAATCTCTACTTTATTTACTGTGGGAATGGAAGAATAGGCCATACAATGACCAGGTCATCTGGCTTTTCAGCAAATATAGAATACATATGGTATTTCTTGAGCTTCCCTGTAGTGTTCAGCCCTGAACTCCTGACAGGCACGTATCCTTTAACATCTCTTTTTATTTCTCAGTTTCTTTAGAGCACTTTTACTCTGATGACCACATTTCTCTTTGTGATTTTCTTCCACTCCCAGTTTCTATTTCTTCATATTTATCTATGTATCTTTCATGTCAGCCAGCCCAGACAAGTCTGTATCGTGACTTTCTGCTGCTTCTCCAACACCTTTAAAGCTTCCATTAACATTTTTGTTTTCTATGCATTTGTGTTGTCTCACAGAATATGAATAATTTTCAATGTTTTTAAGTCTTCCCCTTTGCAACCACTAGAGATAAGGTCGTGCCACCAGCCTTGCAGTTGAAAAGAAGGGGCTTTGCTTTGGTCACTTCACCCTCCTGCCTCAAATGCCAAAATTCTCCCTAGTAAAGTTGCTTGTGAGTATTTACTTAATATGGGTAGGACAATGTTCCCCTCAGCACCATGGAAAACAACCAAATGGGCAACAAGCAGCAGCAGTGACACCACTACCCAACTCAGTGACCAGCTGGCCTTGCTGATTCATGTGGTGGGAACACTGCGTTTCCAAGATGGATTGTGCCAGAGCTCTTGTGCCTCTCCCCAGGCACGGATCCCCTCCAGCCAGGGTGACTGTGACACAGAAAAAGTGGGGCAGATTGGAAATACTGTACTGGCCAAAACTGTCCTTACCCTCTCCCTCTGGAGCCTGTGCCTACAGCCAGCAGCCACAAAAGCACGAGGTGTGATGGCATCCCTTCCCTCTTCCTCCCAAATCTGGCTATCCCATAAATGACACAGCCAACCCACCGGTCCAGTTTAACCCTGGGGAGTTTTCATTGCTCCTAGTTCAGGATTGATCACTTAGTCTTAATTCTATAGGCATTTCTTCATTTGGTTAACGAAGAGCAGGAACATATTTATGAATTCTACTGAAAGCCTTAACAGGCCACACTGCTGTTGTGCCATAAACTTTCCCAAATCCAGCAGGGATAGTGAAAGTGTTCTCAGAAAAACAGTTGTAGTTGGAATAAAATACAGATGACCAGACATTCCCAGGTAACAATAGACACACACATATGTTATATAGGAAATGCAAGAGCAGCTGAGGTGTCCAGCCCCATAGAATTAGAGGGTTTAACAAGGCTGTGTAGAGATAGATCCTAAATTTTATTCCCTCACGTGAGCAGGAAAAGAAAAGCCTTTTGTTCCAAACAGACACCACCAGATCATGATTATAAAAGCAGCACTGGATGCTTCAAATTCCCACACTATGAATCAAATCACAGCAGTCTTCTCTTGTCATCCTCAGGATCTTTCACCAACCTCACAGTGCTGCAGTGCCTCAACACCAACACACCTTTCCTGCTTCCCTCTCTCCCAGATGAAGGGCAGGTGCATGAACTTCCTGTGAAATCCTAAAGCTGCTCCTACAGCCCTCCGCAAAGAAAGTAGCCATGTGAAAACCAGGCATCTTCTCCACATGGAAAAAGCAATTATGCTAAGGACACAGGGAGAGCTCTGCAAGGTACAGATCAAAAGCCATAGACATGGGAGGTGAGAGAAGGACCGATCAAATTCACCACATTTTTCCCAGCTTAAGGATCAGAAATGGAGCGTTCTGGCTCATAAATTCTACTTCCAGCAAATTCAAGCTTAAATCCCCCGAAGGCAATAAGGAAAAGGCAATCAACAACAACTCTAACCACTTCACAGATGCTCCTGTTTAGTTTATACAGCACTTCTTACAGCATTCAAATGGGTAAAATGGGATTTCAACGCAGGGGGGCTGACGGCAGCAGGCAGGATTCCTCGGTGAAGATACCAAGGGCAAAGGAAGTTCTGAGAAGCCTCATATTGGTTATGATGAGTGAACTCAGCGTGCTCAGCCTTTGCTCATTTTAATCTGCCAGTAAGCAAGCTTGGCTAAACCAAACATCCTGCATCTACGGTGCCTTAAAAATCCACAGGAATCACAAAAATGAGGGGGAAAACGAACAAACTGATGCATTCCCTGGGAAGCCATGAAAAAACTAATCACTATTTGTTTCCAACTGTTGTTCCGCTTCCTGAGCCAAATGTTCCCAAGTCAGCTGTGGTGGCTGAGGAGTGACCGGTTAGAGCTGGAAAGTTGTCGATTTAAAACGGCAGCTCGAACACTTTCAGGCTCCTTAACATCTTTTATAGTTCCAGGACCACCTGTTCGAAAAGCGGAGCCCTCCCAGGCCACGGCATGTGCCCTTGTCCCACCTCTTCCAACGAAAGCGATCAGCTCAGGGAGAAAACACTTGGAATAGCCTCTTCTGCTCTCATCCTAAAAAGATGTGTGCTGGAAAAGAGACACACAAAGAGCACAGACTCTCAAAGAATTAAGGTCATCCCTCCTGTCTTGGGGAAGGGAGTGAGGAGCTTCCAGACTCCTTGCCCCACTCTGCAGCACCCTCTCTAATTTACAGTGAGCATACAGGCAAGATGATCTCCATCCCCAGTGATCTGGGAGACGACAAAGGAGAAAGAACCATTTGACTCCCGGATAATGGAACACTAACCCAAGTCTTCTCTACCTTGTAGACGCTGTTACCGGCTCAGATTTGAACAGCATGGGGCATTCAGGATGAAATCACCAGGAATTTTTTTTTTGCACTGCGTGAAAGAGTCAACAGTGCAGAGATTCTGTTTGACAGAGCATCCTACTGTGAGACACACAATGTGTGCATTGTGCAAACCGCTCTCCTGCAGAGCTCAGAAAACAAGGAAGGCTTGGAAAAAATACCCTCCATAGCTGCAGCCCGTGATGCCTCCTGGTACTTCACTGTGCTCCTGGTTCCTCTTCTACAGGCAGCACGTTCACACAGCCACGTTGAGAATGTCTCCATACAAATACTTTTGAGTTTTGGACAATACAGTGCCGTTTCTCATGAATGAAAGGTACCAGCTCTACCCTCTTGGGCAAGTATTTAAGCACAGTCCTCCTTTAAAACCTGAATTCTCAGGACAAGTGAGAGTTCAGAGGATGATACAGAGTAAAAACGCATTTTTCACTATTTCTAACATCATAGTGAAAGATACCCGACATCTCCCAAAAAGCAGCATTTCCCTCCTTCCTCTGTATTTACAGAGCTCATCACCCAGGGAAACGAATTGTACTGAAGGAGAAAACAATAATCTCCTTATGTTTAGGGTGTTCATTCCCCCTTCCAAGATTTTCACCCCTCACTCATCTTGGAGGCAGTTTTGCTTCGCTTTGGTTGCTTAAAACATTCATTATAACTCATCTAGGCCAGGAAAGGATTAGAGAAGCCCTGGCAGAAGCTGCAGAATTCAAGGCTGTTAGGTTGCAGAAATGAGACTTTCACAGGCATAAACAACAATTCAGCACGAAACTACCACTCGTGCTCTGGAAAAAAACTCCTCTCTCTATAAATTTTAAGCAGGTACATATTAAGAAAAATGAATCATGCACAGCAATGCAAAACAGCACCTCTTCATAACAGAGGAATGAAGCCTACCTGTCTGTCCACTTCCACACCAGGTGTAATTGGCACTTTCCAGCTGAGTCTGATGCCCACAGTGACATTAACTGACTTACTCCAGGTACGAGGAGGAGCTGCTCCAACAGCAGAACCTGATTGCTTCCCAAAATGAGATCCCAGTCCTGTGCTCTGGCCATGCTTCACCTCTAAAGGCAGCAGCAGAAGCACTGCTGCTGGAACTAATTAAAGGCAAATTGGTAGAACTAGGGGCCATGACGTGAGAAAATATCCTGCATAGCATCCAAGAAAGCCACCAGATAATCCAAAAGGCTGTTTAAGAGCCTGGCTGTCAGAAATCTTGGGATCTGCCAGGTCCGCTGCAAGCTTGTTCCCTCATCCCCTATTTTTTCACATTAATTAAATACAGCATTTCATACCCAGTGCCCCGGTCCAAATAGCCATCTTCAGAATCCTTACTTCCACACAAGGACCAAAGCCTACACATCCTGAAGGATTTATTAAATCTGCCAGATGGCTGACATTTAAAATGCCTCTTTCCCTCCAGAGGTAGCAAAACCAGAATGCTTCCACAGCAATTGAAATGTTTCCTCAAGAAGCAGAGCTACTAAGAGTTTGTGTGGTTGCACCATTTCCCCGAAGGTCAGGTATTTATTCTCTGTTCCCTCCACCCATTAGGAATTGTCCACTTGCTTTACACCTGGAAATCACTTTCATCCATGGATGGCACTAAGTGAAGCAGCAGCAGGAAGAAGGCAACAGGGATATCTGAAGAGCAGGGACTCATTGACTTTTTACAAGGGTCAGGAGTGACAAGAGAAGGGGGAATGACTTCCCACTGCCAGAGGGCAGGGTTAGATGGGATACTGGGAAGAAATTCTTCCCTGTGAGGGTGGTGAGGCCCTGAGACAGGTTGGGCAGAGAAGCTGTGGCTGCCCCATCCCAGCAAGTGTCCAAGGCCAGGTTGGATGGGGCTTGGAGCAACCTGGGCTAGTGGAAGGTGTCCCTGTCCATGGCAGGGGGTGGAACAACATGCCCTTTAAAGTCCCTTCGAACCCAAACCATCCTGTCATTCTCTGAGATGATTCCATGACCAGATCAGCTGCAGCTGTGGGACTACATGGACAGACTTATTCTCTCACTGCTGATATAAACCTGTTCTGGAAACAGATACAATACAGAAGAGATTTTTTTGTATCACTTCATGTTGCATTGGTTACCAAATACATCAAAATCCACGTGGCTCACATGCCTGAAAAGAACAACAGGAACTGCCCCAAATCCTGGGCCACTCCCAAAAACAAGTATCTACCTGGGGATTAGTAAAGGAATTAAGACAAACTTGGTGTATACAACAGCCATTAATGCTGCAATTAGACTGCTCAGAATCATCCCATGAGTCTCCACCAGCCAATTACAAATAGAACTGCTTTGCTGAAAACCCCTTCACACATTCCATGAGGGAACTGTGCAGACACTAGGCAAGGCCAGAGGTCCCCCTCCAGCACTCTGGGAAGCACAGCTCACACCACAGTCTGTTTTACAGGCACAACTGACACTCTCTGGGCTTTCCTTACCCACATTCCTCACCAAGCACACCTGGGGCACCCCCTCCAACCTCACCAACAGAGAAATCTCGTTTTCTTTACACACTCTGGGGTACCTGCTCCTTCCCAGCAGTGACAGGCGCAGGAGCACATGTGTCAACAATTCTCCTCCTACGCCAAATGCCAAGCTGGCTCTAGTTTTCCTGCAAATTTACTCCTCAGGCAGCAGAAAGTGAGATTGCACAGGCTCACCTGAAACCCCATTCAAAGTTATAACTTCCCATTTTTGAACAATCCTTCTAGAAAACATCTCTCGTGGCTGTTGCCAACCCCCCACCTCCCCAATAATTAATTTTCACCTCAACAGCAGATGCAGTTGCTTTCTTGTAAAAATCCAGAGTTGAAAGATGACTTCTTCCCCCTGCCATCATCCATTGTGTGGGAAAACAGACAATATCCCATTGTTCCCTCTACAACACTCGTAGCTGTAACTTTCTGCTCTGAACACAGTGAAACTCCACTTGAGTCTACAGCAATTTTCATGCAGGAGGCAAAGGAGAATCTTGTATCTGATCTAATACAGGATAAATCAATGTGCACTCATTTATTGCTGATACTTCCCATCAGCTGAAGGAGAGACACTGTCCCAGAGTTTCAAGGCTATCCACTCTGCCTTTGTAGATGGAAAACAGACATTGCACTTTGAGATATTTTGAGAACTCTGTTTGAACACTTCCCAGGAGTTTGAGTGAAGGATGGGAAATCACTAAACTCTGGCAGGTTCTCATCATTCTCAGTACACGATTTTGGGAAAGGCCACCTGAGGATTGCATCTCCCTTTTTGCCTTCTACAGAAGCTGTTTCCTATTAGTCATTCACCTCAGGCAGGTGCTGGGAAGTTTAATCAGAGTGTGCACAGCACTCAGAGATCCTCAGATAAGACGTTCCAGAGAAGGGCAGCGTCACATTCATTACTGTGGACTCAGTGATGAAAGAGCTTCTCCCTGTCTCCTTCAGCTGCTGGGCCTTGAAAGAAAAATTACCCAGTGCCACAGTCCTACACAGTGTAGTCAGAAAGCCACCAGCACCACAGGGACCACATTTTTCTGGATGTGGTCTGAATTCCTGTCAACTTTGCAGGATTCTGATCCTTTGTGGTGGCTGCAAATGGGAGCTCCCTGGAAGGCCTCTATCCCAGCACAAGCCAAGCAAGGCAGAGGTTTAACATTCCTCCCCATGCAAGTATTTTCTCCCATTAAGTGCTTAAGAGCTGGATTATTTGGGAGATTAATTTTTGCAGCTGGACATTTGGTTTAAGAATGTAATTTTCCACACAATTTTCTCCTGTAGCTTTCTTTTATTCGAACCCCAAGACATTCACTCACCCAGGAGAGGACTCTTCTGAAAGGTTTAGAAAAGAATTCACTCCTGCACTTCAGTCCTTTCTGTTTACATCTGCTATTGCTTTAGGAAAACACTGTTCCTACTTATTTCAACCCAGCAACTTGTCTGCACTTTTAGATAACCAACACCAAGAGTCCAAAACTACAAATTCATATATCCAAGGACCCAACTCTAACAAAGCCACACCATGGATGGTTGTTTTTGTTTCTTTTAAAAGCACAAGAAGTTCCTTAAATAACATGAGAGCTGATACACAGAACCACACAGGTACACAGCACTTAGGGAGACACTGTGACAGGCTGGAAAATGGAGTAAAACTTAAGAGTGAGAGTTATTATCAACCACAAACATGGGGTTTAACAAAGAGCAGTTACAGCCACTTTGTCTTTCCCTTGGTGTCACTTGGAAGAGGACGATGGGTCCTTCACTGCAAACAGTCCCAGCCTGTTCTGGGGACACAGTGAAATAAAAGGTTTGTGTCTAACCTGCCACTGAATCCTTTGGAGTTGATGGTGAGGCACAGTGACGAGTGAGCTGTTCCTCCAGATTCTGGCTGAATGTTCTATTATGAGAGTTTATGCAACAGGAAGACAAAACCAGAAGGAAACAGCCTCCTGACCTTCCCTGTCTCCATGTCCTCATCATCACCCTGGGAGGCTCTCCCTCTCTTAAAAAGGACTTCTCACTTACTCTTTTTCTCTGGAAAAGACAAGTTTCTGGCCGAAAACATGACATTACACAGTTCTGTTAATGCCATTTCAGTCCTCAGCAGCAAAGGGGCTGCAAAGCAGAGGGGACACATTTGATTCCTCACAACCTCCATGAGACACAACTTTGCTGCATTTCACAGCAGATTTTCCATGCAGGCAAAGAGGAAAAGCTGGACTACACGTCCTGGGTTTTAAACAAGCTTACTTTTGCCAGTGATGGTGTCAGTGTGCTCACTCACTCATTTAAGCTTCCCGCTTCTCAGATATAAACGTGCCTTTCAAGTTGTTGATGCCAGCCTTCCTCCTCTAATCCTTCATCCCACCCTGACTTCTGAAGGCTCCTTCCATATCACTTTCATAGAATAAGCTTTATATTTTTGCAGCAAATCCAACTTTAACAGCGATTAAAACACAGAGCAAAATAACAGACATTTCATTCGGAGAATCCCAGGAAATGAAGTCTCAAAAACCACACAGCAATCTTTTAAGAAGCACAAAATTGGTCCCTAAACAACTTTCCTGTATTTGCAGGCAAGCAGATTGTGGAGTATTTTTATTTATTAATATGTTCGTTCTCATGCCTGTGCTTTAACACAGCAGTGTCGGCTTTAAGCAAACGTTAAGCCTCCCTCAACTTCTTCTTTGAAGGGATGGGAGGCAGGGGGAAGAAAGAGAGAAGAGTGATTAAAATTAGTCACAAGGAATCCTATAAATACACCAGTGGATGGAGGAAGAATTCTCTCTTCTATTGAACTTAAAAATAGAGAGCTAAACTTTAAAAGACAAACAGATGGGATGGAGCAAGGATGCAGCAGAGCTTAGAGAAAGTCAACTGCATATTGCAGGGGTGGGAGAAGGGGGGGAGGAGGAAGAAAGAATCTTTATTGTCCAAAACTAACTCTAGACTTGGGAAGTCACAGAAGGAGGAAATTAAGGGAATCCATCTTATTACAAAAGGAATAAAACTTCAGAGTCACAGAGGAATAATAATGTGGGAAAAAAAGGATGCCAGGCCAGGAAATGATTTCTCTTACAAATGTTCAGCTTGTGGCCGAAAGGGCTGGAATAGGATCACAGGACCTGTGCATGCACCTGCAATGTCAACTGGAAGTCACAGGGATGTGTTGAACAAAACTGCTCAGATACATTTAGTGAGGTGTAACACAAACCAGAACAGGCTCAGACACATCTCTGTCCCCATCCAACCTGCTGCAGGGTGATGGCTTTAATGAAGATACACTGAGAAAGCAAAGCTTCTGAGGGATGGTGGCTTTTGTTTGTCCTCTCCCAACGCTCACAGACTGGCTCTGCCCCACTGAATGCCTGGGGCTAACACGAGCAGGAATAATTGACTAAAAGTACTCCAGGTTGCTTGACAAGAACACAATAAAAATGTTAGAGGGACTTATTGATCCATATCGCTTTTATCATTGCAAGAATCAGAACGTAAACTAGAAATGGGCAAAACAACAGTCGCAAAGGACAGATGTTTATAGCGCTTGGAAAACACTACACGAAGTAACTGCAGTGGGACAGTGCCAGGGGAAGGAGATGCTCAGGGACAACGTGCAGGAGAGTTGGGCTTAAGGTCACAGAGAAACCCACAAAAGTGTGTCCTAGAAAGAGCATTGGTAGGACCCATCCAGCTCTCATAGAGCTGTGAGCAAACAAGCAACACAACAAGCAACTTGCTGATGCGATTTTGTCAGGCAGCCCCGGGATGCTGAGTGACAACTCAGAGAGTTTCAGGCCCTGGCAAGCACCGGGAAGAGCAGCCACCACAAAGACACAAACACAGCAGTGGGCAGGGAATGACAAAGGGATCTTACTTTCGTTAGGCAGCTCCTCCTGATCCAGGTCATCCAGAGGGGCTGAGGCAGTGCTCCCACTGTCGTCCAGGGTGAGGATGAGGGGAACATCATCGTCCATGCTCACAGCCATCCCGTCCCTTCGGAGGCTGCCCCTCCCGGAGCTTGAAATAGCGCCTTGTCCAGTCCCACTTGTGAAACGCTTGTTGTCAAAACCTGTCCCTGGAAAGTCCTCCATCGGGGCTGTCTTCTGGACACACGGACGCAACACTACACGCACCCATCTCCGAGAGCACAGTTCCAAAGGGGATCGAGTTACTTCCTTTCCAAAAGCAGAGCAGGTCGCTGGACTCGATGTGTTTATGCCAAAGCCGAACTCAAGAAGTGAGGTGCGGGCTGCCTATCCCAGGCTCGCAGGACAGCAGGGAAGCAGGGGAAAGCGCTCCTTGGCAAACTCCTGACCTCTCGGCACCGGGAGCCAGCATGGTGCTAAGTGTCGCCGCCACAGCTGGCTCCGTGCCCCGCCGGGCCCCAAGGCCGCGATGCCGGGCGGAGAGGGCAGGCAGGGAGCCCCGCAGGCCGCCCGCAGCCCGCGCACATGAAGCTCCCGCAGAGGGTGTTTTTAACCGCGGCGGCGCCACAAGGTCACGGGGGTTCTCTGAAAGGTGACGGGAAAGGAGAATCAGGCAGGCCCGGCCCAGCGCCCCACGGGGACACCCCGCCCGCGCCGCCCCGGCCCTGAGGGGCGGACACGGCGCTGTCACCGCGCCGGGGAGCCCGGCCGGGCCCGGCCCGGGCCGGCCGCCCTCGGATGAACCAGCCCCGCTCCAGCCCGTGGGACCCGCTGCGACCCCCCCAAAACCCCTGGGACCCCCCCAAATTCCCGAAACCCGCCCCGGCCCCGCCGAACCGGCGCCCGCAGCGACGCGGCTCCCTCAGCGCCCCCCGCGGGACAGCCCGCGCTATCCCCGCCTCCCTCCCCCGCCCCTCACGCACCTCGCCGCGCGATTGGCTGGCGGCGCTGTCCCTCAGGGCAGCCGCGGGCGCTGATTGGGCAGAGGCGGCGTGGGCGGGCTCTCTGGGAGGGGAGCGCGGGCTGCCATTGGCTGCGCCGAGGCCCAGCCCACAGGGGGGGCAGAGGAAGCGGGAGCGGTTGCCGGGCAACGGCGGGACGCGGGAACGGCCCGGGGGGCCGTGAGGGGAACCCTGACCGGGATCCATCCCGGGACACCCCCCGGGACGGGACACCAACCCCGGGGACACCCCCCGCTCCCGGGCTGGGCCGGGACATCCCTCCTGGCACCCCCACACCCGCTCCTGGGCTGGGCCGGGACACCCATCCCGGGACCCCCACACCGCTCCCGGGCTGGGCCGCTTCCCCCCGGCTCCATGAAGAGACGTCCCTGTTCCCAGATCCCTGTCCCCAGGCCCCGCTGGCTGCAGGGATCAGTCCGGCCCTGACGCTGCGGGCACAGGAGCTCCTGTGAGTTCCCCACCGCTGAGCACACGTCCCAGGATCCCAGGGTTCCATCCATTCGTGCTGAGGTGAGGATTCCCAAGCTGGAAAACGAGCAGCCCCTTGTGTAATGAATAAAGCAGGCTCTGCCCGGTGGCTCCAAAGGGTTTTGGCACCAGCAGGACTCCTGTCCGTGTCAGGAACGGGTAGGAAAAGCCTCTCTCTGCCTGGAGCATCACCCCTTGCTATCAGAGCAGAGCTGTCCAGTCTTAAATTACCAACAGCTCTGCAGCCCATCTGATACCCCACTGTGCCTTCTCCTTCTCAGTGGTATTTCCTTCACCCTCCAGGGATGGATTTACCAGGAGGACAACATGATGTGAGATCTCTACAACAGCTGGCAAGAGCTGGCCAAAAGTTCAATATCCCAGCCCAAGTGGGAAATTGTGTATCATCAGAAAAAAGAGCCACAGGCTTCCCCAAACAAGGGGACAACCCAACCCATGTATCAGAGCACTGAGAAGCAGTGCTGGCTCTCAGAAAGGTCCTGCAGGAGATCAAACCTCTTGCAGTGCTGCAAGTCAGGCTGCTGCTTGTGCCAGCTCCTGGCAGGGTGCACATGCTGGTTTTTGGGGTGTACCTGCTCCATTAAACCCTACTGATTTCAGTGGAAGGCAGCCCTCCAGCAACACAGCTGCAAGCCCCAAGCAAGCAGCTTCCTCACAGGACCACCCTGCCTCAGCTCCAAAATCCCCTCCTCAAAGTGCTGTGCCAGATTGGAGGGGCTGCACACCAGCTGCTGCAGGTCGGGTGAGGTGTGTGTGGAGAAACAAGGGAGCTGGTCTGGGCCAAGCAGAGCAAATATAACACTGCCCACACATAAAAAACATCCTTTACAGTTGTTTGTAGCTTCTAGGGCTGGGCACAGGTGATTTGGGAAGTGCCCAGAGCAGCTGGTACTTTGCTAAGAGACTCAAGACAAGGAGTCGGGGTTGAATGAAAGGTGGAAAGTGAGATTTATGTCAGTGCTGAGCAGACAGAGAAATGAGAGCAGCAGCAGGTAGGAGTTCAGCTTGATTCAGACCTCTGTATAAACAACTCTTACCTGAGCCAAGCATCAGTGACACCGGACAAGATGGGTCTGGACCTGAGAAACTGCCTCATTTTATTCAGATTTAATGGTTTTTTTCCACACAAGGCAGCAGTTCCAGCAGGCAGGGCAGCTTTTGCTCCTGTGCTGGGTTGCACAGCTCTGGCAGAAGAAGAGGACAGAGCAGCAGTAAAGCATCAACGTGAGTGAGGACCACAGAACAAAATGCAAGCAAACCCATTTAAACTAATTTATACTTCACCAACACTGTCCTCGTGGTATAAACAGTGAAGAAGTGCCAGTTCTGACCTCCTGGAAGCCCTCAGTGACAACCTGGGCCAGTGTGGGACAGGAAAGCATGTGGCTGATGTGATGGACTCTAGTTTTCCCAGCTGATTCCTTGGAGTCTGAACACAGCAGGGAGGGCAAACTGCCCGTACAAGCCGCTGTCAATTTGTTTTTCAGATAAAAAAATATCTCTTCATTTTAAAGAGGCTTCATCTCTCAAGGACTCCAGCTCTCCAATACTGCACTGGTTCAGTTCTCTGCTGTTTAGATTTTGGGGCAGTTACCCCAGTTTGCTGATGATTCACTTCACTTTGGTCAGACTCACCCACCTGCTGGTGGGGAACAGTGTTCCTGCTTTTCTGTCAATCCTCAATCCTCTTGTCTCCATCTAGTGTCCAACTCACACTTGGATTCTCTTTCAGCTTAATGAGACCTGCAGCCTTCACAGCTTGAACATCCCAAAAAAGCTGAGCAGGCTCAGGTTCACCTCCAACCCCTCTTCTAAGAAGGCCCCAATTGTTCCATGTCCCTCCAATTTTCACTCAGGTGGAGAAGAGCTGCTGGACTGTGATGCCTCAGGTTAAGGCATCAACTGCCACAATGGGAAGTGTAGGGAAAGATCTGAGAGCTTGAAGCTAATCCCAAGGATCCTCACTCACCTTCCTATCTGCCAGGGTGGCTGAAGCACCAGGTCCCAGGAATGCTGGGTCCCCTAACCCTCCCCCTCTTCTGAGTGCCACCAAACTCACCTATCCTCAGCTTTCTGGGGGAGGTTCAAAAGGAGCATGAAGATATTTGGACCTGGCACCTCTTGAAAAGTCCCACACAGACACATTTCTTTTCTTTGGTCCCTTGGGATGGCTCAGTTCAGAAGCCAGGGGTAATTCTACCCAGATTTGGGAGAGGTAAAAGGATCCCTCCCATAGGGATATACAGGAAGAACCTGCTCAGTGCCCTCAAGCTTGCAGGAACTGGCATCTGCTGCTTTGCCAGGCTGAGCCAGAGGCACTTTGTGCTGTCTGCACCCTGGAAAGGGCTTGTCCTAAAGGAGAAACCCACTGTGCTTACCTACTGTTCCTGGACACAGCAGGAGAATGGCATGGGAGGGACACAACCACAACCTGAAAAGCTGTCTGTTCCAGACATTCCTCATGCCAGAGATGAAGAAAAAGGGAGGGGGCAAGAAGACCAAGAAATAAGCACAAAATCCATGCAGGGCAGGCTCCTGGCTGGCTCTAGCTCCATGTGCTGGAGCGGGTCAGGGCCCAATTCCGCTGCTGCTCAAGGTGCAATTAAAATCACTTTTGGGGGCAGAATGATGCTCTTAACTTGGCTCAGAGTGTCCTTAGGTGTATTTCTGTGTTTGCCTTTGTGTTGGAGGAGTTACCAAACTGCCAGGACTTTCCCTGTATTCCCTAGGGAGCAGTGACTGCAAACCCCAAGTCACCCAGCCCATGTCCTTTATCTGCCTTCCTACAGACCAAACTACTCTTTCCCACCTCAGGGATGGAAACTGAGGAGCTGCTTTACTCAAACAGTCTTTGGAGATGCCCAGATGGCTCAGCCACATCCCATGGACCAAACATGAGGTCCCACATTTGTCTTGGATAATTTATTTGGTGACGACACGGCATTGCCGTGAACAACCCTCAGCACAAGCCATAGGGTTATGCATTCACTCAGCAGCTCCTGTTCACCTCGAGCTGCTGAGATCCCTTCAGCTGATCCTCCTCTGTCACAAACCCCATCCAGCCCGGGGCCATCCCACCACCAGCAGGACTAAGGATGATGCCATTCCTCATCTCTGAGCTCATCCCCCCTCCTCCAGACTTGCCAGAGGAGACCATAAAGCATCGATGACATGGAGCAAGGACAGCAGGGAGACACCGAGGCCGTCAGGGCTGGACCACACATCCTGTGCACGGAGGCAGAGGGAACGGGGCTTGTTCTCTGGAGAAGGGAATGTTTTGGGGGAGACTAAGAGCAGCCTCCCAGTACCTGCAAAGAGGAGGTGTTTGTGAGGGTTGGCCCAAGCTTTGTGCTCAGAATGAGAACAGACACAAATTGAAACAAGAAAGGCTCTGGCTGGATATCAAGGGAAAGTTTCTGCCTTGAGGACGGTGGGGTAGTGGAAAGGGGGCCAGAGAGGCTGTGCAGCCTCTATCCTTGGGGGTTTCCACCATCCGACTGGATAAAGCCCAAAGCTCACGTGCCCTGAGCAGGAGGTCGGATTAAGGATCACCTGCATTCCTGCAAGCAATCCTGTGATTGCACGTGACAAGCAGGACAGAGCAGGACTTCTCTTCCCAGCATAAGTCCCCTTTGGGCCTCTCAGACCTCAGCTGCCCTGGACAGCCTCAGTTGAACCCCCACCCCAGCAGCACCCCCTGCTCCCTCTTTTGGGAGCTCCACTGAGCTCAGCCCTGCCCATCCCCACCGTCCTGCGCTGTCGGTGTACCTGTGCCTGGTGCTTCTCCTGCACAGGCCTTGGACTGCCCTGTGGGCACTCCTGTCTCCTGCTGCTCCGACTTCCCAGCTGGACTTCACAGACAGAAGGAACCCGACTCATTTCCACACCTCATCTGATGACCAGTGGACATCAAGGGAAGCGGCTGTTCCAAGCAAGGCCATCCCACTCTGGTACTGTGGGGTTGTGCCCCACACAGGGAGGTCACTGTCCCTGGTGCTGTGGTCACCTCCGACTCCTGGCTTGTCTTCCAGCAAGGAACAGCCCCATCCTTTTTCCAGCCACGGTAAAGCGCAGGGTTGTCACATACTTGGCCATTGGCAGGTCTCAGGTAGGCTAAGGCTGTTATGTACATCCAGAGGGACATTTGGCATCACTTCCAGGGGGGTCTGGGCTTGCAGCCACTTGCTGCCTTGGCATTTTTGGCCACAGGAGGTCCGGACAGGCTTTTGGACCTACCCCTCATCAGAGGGCCTCCGGAGGTGGCAAGGGTGGTCGGAGCGCTCTGGTTTTTCCACCTTTCCGCCCCGAGGCTGTCTGAAGCCAGGTGGAGCCTGTCCAAGGGGGCGCTCAGCCGGCTGACAGACTGGGAGCGCCCTCTGCTAGGCGCACCCCAGCCTTCGGAGCAAGCACTCCAGCCACCAGACTTGCCCTTGTGGCCGGGCTCTGAGCCCGCCGCGGCCGGAGGGGCAGAGGCCGGAGGATGGACGGCTCTCAGGGGTGTCCCCTTGGAGCGGGGGGAAAGGCCGGGCTGGTTTCGGGGGGCGGGCGGGGGGCTCCAGAGCAGCGTATGGAGCTTGGCTATGTTTTCTTTCCTCATCCACGGAGCTGCCCAGGCGGGACCCGGGGGCTTGGCACCGAACAGGGACTCGTCGCAGAAGGATGGAGCGTGGCTGCGGGACCTTGGTGGGGGCGACAAACGGAGAGACACGCGTCCCTTAGAGCGGCATCACCGCGACCCGACCGCTGCGGGGAGGGATTCAGGGAGGGGCTGAAACCCACCCGGGGCAGGCGAGCCCGGGCTGGGGGAGCCGAGAGGGACCCCGGGGGCTGCGGGGCCGGGCCGGGGGAGCGCCCCGAGCCGCCGCTCACCTGCACTGACTCCTCGGCCGGGAGCCGGTGGCAGCGGGAGCCGCGGGAGCCGCCCAGGGCGGCGCGAAGGCGGGCGGCGGCGGGCGGGCCCCCGCGGGGCGGCCGAACAGAGACTCGTCCACGAACGAGGCCCGCACCCGGCGGCGGCCCCGCGGCGGGCGGGGGGCGGCGGCGGCGGCCGGAGCGGACCCGCCGCCCGGGGCCGGTCCCGCTGCCCGCATGGCCGCGGCCCCGGGGCGGGAACGGGGCCGGACCCGCCCCTTCCTGCCCCGCCACGTGGTTCCGCCGCCGGTACCGACATGGCGCCGCAGCGAGCCCGCCGCCAGCCCCGGGGAGCGCCGGTACGGGGGGACCGGGGGGACCGAGGGGAGAGGGGAGGGCCCCGGGGCGCGCCCGGTGCCCGCGGTACTGCTGTGCCCGTGTCCCCGCTGCGCCCGCTGCTGGCATCCTCGGTGCCGCTGTGCCCGTGTGCCCCGCTCCGGTGTCGCCAGTTCCTGTCTGCCAGCGTCCCCAGTACCGGTGTCCTCAGTGCCAATGTCCCCAGTACCTACCTATGTCCCTAGTGCCGGTATCTCCAGTTAGCAGCGTCCCCAGTACCTTGATCACTGGTACAAGTGTCCCCAGTGCCAGCATCTCCAATGTCCCCAGTGCCAGTGTCTCCAGTATCAATCTATGTCCCCTCTGGCCATGTCCCCAGTGTGTCTTCAGTATCTATCTATGTCCCCTGTGCCGATGTCCCCAGTGCCCGTGTCCCTGACACCCCCTGTCCCCAGCACGGATGTCTCTGCCCTCGCTGGAGGCAGTGCAGAGCTGCAGTGCCCTGGCACCACAGTGACACCCATCACCACAGCCGTGTCCCCGCTGTCCCCAGGTCCCCGCGCCCACCCTACCCGCCTTCCCCACCGCCGCCGCTGAGGAGGAGGATGTTGCTGAAGCTGAGCTGGACACTCAGGCCATGGTGCGGGCCCAGAACCAGAAGAAGAAGAAATCCGGGGGCTTCCAGTCCATGGGTGCGTGTGGGGCGGGGACAGCTGTCCCTGGGATAGGGACTGTCCCCTCCTGCCCGCGCCCCCTCACTTGTCCCCATCCCCGCAGGCCTCAGCTACCCTGTTTTCAAGGGCATCATGAAGAAGGGCTACAAGGTGCCCACACCCATCCAGAGGAAGGTGAGCGTGGGGGGCGGTGTGTCCCCACCCCGGGGAGCGGCAGGAGGGCGGTGGCAGTGACAGTGCTGGCTGTGTCTCGCAGACCATCCCCGCCATCCTGCGCGGCCGGGACGTGGTGGCGATGGCGCGGACGGGCAGCGGGAAGACGGCCTGTTTCCTCATCCCCATGTTCGAGCGGCTCAAGGCGCCCAGCCAGGCCGGGGCACGCGCCCTCATCCTCTCGCCCACCCGGGAGCTGGCCCTGCAGACCCTCAAGTTCACCAAGGAGGTACAGGGGTCAACAGGGGCGAGTGGGGACAAGGAGGGCAATGGGTTTGGTTTTACATCCCACCAACATGTTTTTTTCTCACCCTTAAGCTGGGCAAGTTCACTGGCTTGAAGACAGCCTTGATCCTGGGAGGAGACAAGTAAGCTGTCCCTGTGTCCCCACCAATCCCTGCTTCCCTAACGCCTCCCCAAAATCTGGTGAGGGGCTGAGCTGGCCTGTGCCACCCCATCCTCTCTGCTCTCTTGCAGGATGGAGGACCAGTTTGCTGCCCTGCATGAGAACCCAGACATGTGAGTGGGACACGGGGAGGGCACCCAGTGGGGAAATGGCCCCTGGGAGCCACCCACTGTCTGGGGATATCACTGATGTTTAGAGCCAGTGTGCCTGATGGACATGTCTGGTATTCCCTTGGAGCATCTTCCTGTGGAACTTCTTTGGGGTGGATTTGGGCTTTGCTCCCAGGATGGGGTGTGAACATGGGGTGCCCCCCACCTGGTGGTGTGACCACCTCTGTCCCACAGAATCATTGCCACCCCTGGGCGACTGGTGCACGTGGCAGTGGAGATGAAGCTGAAGCTGCACACTGTGGAGTACGTGGTGTTTGACGAGGCTGACAGGTCAGCAGGGCACAGGGGGGTCCCCAGGGCTGGCAGTGTCCCCACATATGTCCCCACAGTGGGGTGAGGTGCCATGGGGGTGGCAGGGAGGGACCTGCCCCATCCCACCTCCCCTCCCCTGCAGGCTCTTCGAGATGGGCTTCGCTGAGCAGCTCCAGGAGATCATCGCCCGGCTCCCAGACTGCCACCAGACCGTCCTCTTCTCGGCCACACTGCCCAAGCTGCTCGTCGAGTTTGCCCGGGCTGGTGAGGAGCAGGGGCCGGGTGGCACTGGGGGAGGGTGGGGACAGGGACACGGCATGGTCCCACAGCTTGGCTGAGCCCAGCACTGGGAAAACCAAGCTGGATTAACGCTGGTGTCCCCAAGCCACTCAGTGAGGCTGATCCCAGTAGCACATCCCACGTGTGACCCATGCCCTGCGTGTCGCCACATCCCGCAGGCCTCACCGAGCCGATGCTGATCCGCCTGGATGTGGAGTCCAAGCTGAGCGAGCAGCTCAAGGTGAGACAGGCTTTGTGCCCCCCACCCCCTGCAAGCCACCCGCTCCTGAGGAGGGGACAGGGGCGGCACTGCTGGCACAGGGGGGCACGCAGGGCTGAGCGCTGCCTTCCTGGTGCAGCTGGCGTTCTTCCACGTGCGCGGGGACGACAAACCGGCCGTGCTGCTCCACCTGCTCCGCAGTGTGGTGAAGCCCCAGGACCAGACTGTTGTCTTTGTGGCCACCAAGCACCACACGGAGTATCTGAAGGAGGTAAGTGGCATTTGGAGGTGCCCAGGGGTTGCCTAGGACCCCTTTCCAGACCCGCTAGTGGAATCTCTCCCTCTGTTTTTGCTGGGTTGAAGGAGAAATCCCAGCATATGTGATCATGGAGTTGCTGCATCCCCCTACCCCTCAGAGAGAGGTGGGGATTTGGGGTCCTGCATGGGCACCCTGTGGCCTCAGACACTACAGAGGATCCATGTCCATGTGGGATCTGATCTCTGTTCCCCCCTTCCCCAGCTGCTGACGGCACAGGGCATCCGCTGCACCCACATCTACAGCTCTCTGGACCAGACTGCCCGCAAGATCAACATTGCCAAGTTCTCCCAGGGCAAGTGCCCAGTGCTGCTGGTCACCGACGTGGCCGCCCGCGGGCTCGACATCCCCATGCTGGACAACGTCATCAACTTCAGCTTCCCTGCCAAGGCCAAGCTGTTCCTGCATCGTGTCGGTGGGTGCTGGTGCCCCACACGGGGGTCCTGGGGGTCCCTCAGGGTGACAGGGAGGGTGTGAGTGGGCTGTCCCTCGTCCCCTGTTTTCCCTATCCCTGTGGCTTGTTGGGCTGGCACTGGTGCCCCTGGCTTGGTGGTGGTATCTTTGGGGCAGGAGGTCACTGTGTTATGATATCAGGAGACAGGCTGGGGACAAAGCAGTGTCAGGAGTGTCCCTAATGTGCCAGCTGGACTGTGGGGGCTCTTGGGGGCAGACCTAGCGCCTTCCCTTTAGGACGGCACCATGGTGGGCTTCCTTTGCCCCTTCCCCAGCCACCCACAGCCCCTGGCCAGCCATGCCCACCTGGTAAATGTCACATGCATGGGCTTTCAGCGATGCCAGTTGGTTCCTGTCTGGGTGGGGATAAGCTAGGCTGGCATGGGGTCTGATTTCCCACTCTCCTCCTCCCCTTGCCAGGTCGTGTGGCCCGAGCTGGCCGGAGTGGCACTGCATACTCTCTGGTGGCTCCCGATGAGATGCCCTACGTCTTCGACCTGCACCTCTTCCTGGGGCGCCCACTCATCCTCGCCGGAGCCCAGGAGATGCCCACTGGTGAGACAGGCAGTGGGATGGCTGTGTGGCCAAGCTGGGACAGTGGCCACAGGGCCACGGAGGTGTTACCATTGGCCAGTACTGGAGTTTGTGATCTTGTGGTTGGCCCTCACACAGAGGGATGATGTGGAACACAGGGTGTTTGGGCTGCTGATTGAACCCTGCCAAGCTCCCTGGGGCTGTGAGCTGTGAGCTCTGCTCTGATGTATCCAGGGTGGGTGCTGGGGAGGTGACATGGTGTCCCCCGTGCTGCAGATGCTGGTGGGGTGCTGGGCCGTGTCCCCCAGAGCCTGGTGGATGACGAGGAGTGCCTGCTGCTGACAGACCACGAGGGCTCACTGGAGCTGCGCAGCCTGCGCCGCGTCGCTGACAACGCCCACAAGCAATACCTGCGCTCCCGGCCCGGCCCCTCACCCGAGTCCATCAAGAGGGCCAAGGACCTGGATGTGTCCCAGCTGGGCATGCACCCACTCTTCAGTGAGTGCCTTGGGGGTGCTGAGGGAGAGTAACCCCATTCCCCTTGCCAGGAAACTGATCTGTGCCCCTTTCCATGCCTACCTTTCCCCAGGCGCTCGCTTTGAAGACACCGAGCTGGAGAGGCTGAAACTCGTGGACAGCATTAAAACCTACAAGTCCAAGGCGGTGAGTTGAGTTGCCTGGGTTTGGGTGGGAGAGAAGGTCCCTGTGGCTCACTGGGAATCATATTCTGGGGACAGACCATCTTTGAGATCAACGCCACGTCCCGGACACCGGCCAGCACCGTGATGCGGTCAAAGCGGCGCCACGACCGTGCCCTGATCGAGAAGTTCCAGCGTGGGCAGCAGGAGAAGCGGGCAGCAGCACTCAGAGGGAAGTGCCCAGCACCCTCCGGGAACCAGGATGGGGAAGGAGAAGGAGAGCAGGAAGATCTCCAGGTAACAGGGTCATGGATACAGGTGCTGCTGCGGAGCAACCTCAGCCCGGTGCTGGCAGCACCAGAGGCCCCAGATTGTGCCTTGGCTTGGGGGTGGTGCAGAAACTTCCAGGGATGTTGTGGGGAACGTGGCTCCCCAACCCCTCCACTGTCCCCATCCAGGATGTGTTCTCCAATGTGGGCCAGAAGCGAAAACGGAGCCAAGGGGGAGAAGATGGTCCCAGGAAAAAGCCACAGCAGCCAGCACAGCAGGACGAGGACTTCTACATCCCATACCGGCCCAAGGACTTTGAGAGCGAGCGGGGGTGAGTTTGGGGGTGCTCCTGCTGCTGTCCCACCCCAGCCTGTGCAGGGGCCACTCTCATGACCCCCCCTTGCAGGCTGAGTGTGGGTGGTGAGGGCAGCGCCTTCGAGCAGCAGGCGGCCGGGGCCGTCCTGGATCTCATGGGCGACGAGAACCACAACCTCAACAAGAGCAAGCAGCTGCTCAAGTGGTGAGTGGGGTTTATCCATGGGCTTGGGCAAGAATTGGGGCTGGGAATCCCACCAGCTGGTCCCACCACCCTCCCCTCTCTCCCAGGGACCGCAAGAAGAAGCGGTTTGTGGGGCAGACGGGCCAGGAGGACAAGAAGAAGGTGCGGACAGAGAGCGGGCGCTACATCAGCAGCTCCTACAAGAACAACCTGTATCCTGCCTGTGGGCACTGCTGCCTGGGCTGGGGGCTGGGGAAGGGAGCAGGGTCAGACACGACAGCAGGTCAAGTGAGGAGTAGTCACTGCACTTTGCCTTAACCTGCCTGTCCCAGCTACGAGAAGTGGAAGCAGAAGTACAAGGTTGACGAGCGGGATGAGGATGACGAAGGCCAGCGCAGCAGGGAGCAGTTCAGAGGGAAGCACAGGCGTGGGCACGGTGAGTACCTGGAGCAAGCGATGGAGCCCCACATCATCCCCCACCCCCTGAGCACGGCCGTGTCCCTCCGCAGGGCCCACGCAGCCCCCGGCCCAGGGCAGGGTGCACTCGGAGCTGAAGAACAAGCAGCAGATCCTGAAGCAGCGCAAGAAGGCGGCCAAGCAGCGGTTCCTGCAGAGCGGGGGCCTGAAGCGCCTCAAGGCCAGGAACCGGCAGCGGGTGCAGGAGCTGCGGCAAATGGCCTTTGGGCGCCGGGTGGGCGCCACCAAGAAGGGCAAGATGAGGAAGAGGATGTAGGGGAGGGGGCCGTGCCCCCAACACTCCCTCCACGCCTGGACTGGGAGTCAGGGAAGGAGACAGTAAATACTTGGGTGGTTTTGCATCCTGACTCCTCTCTGACCTTGCTCCAAGCATCATGCCTGCGGTAATTCCTCCTCCCTCAGGCCACCCCCAGGCGCAGTCCTAAAACAAGCAAGTGCTGCATCTCCACAGTTGGGATGTATTTTGATGGGAGACACCTTTGGAGGTACCAACAGACAGCAGCTCCCTGTTCCTCCCCCTGTCTGGGGTGCCCCGTGCAGGAGGGTACCCCAGGGATGCCCTGGTCCTGCCCCAGAGCAGTGCCACCTCAGCGTGCCTGTGCCGATGCCATCCATGTTGCCTCTCGTCGTGGAGGTCCCCAACTTGTCAGGGAGCAACCTCCATCCCCAGGGGTCCTGTGGCTCCACACTGGCCCTGGCAGCCTCTCCCTGTCCCCAGGGGCTATTCCTGGCTCCGAAACAGCCTGGCACCCCTGTGGGTGCTGGTGGCACAGATGTCAGTCAGACCCCGCATGCAGAGCAGCAACTGAGGATGAGAGCCTGATGCCACAGCCATCCAGGGATGAGAATGTCCCTGTGTCCCCCAGCCCTGCTGCCCATGGGAGAGGGCTGCACTGACCATGTCCAGCTGGGCCTCAGTGTCCTCCAGGGCAACATCCATGGGGATACTGAGCCGTGCAGTGCAGAGCTGGAAGAGGTTCAGCACAGCCAGCTTGATCTGCCCCAGCAAGAGGGTCTTCTGGGTGGCTGTGCTCTGGACATGGGCCCAGCAGGACTCCTGGGGGACAGAGACAAAACTGTGCCCGCCCCCCCAACCACTGCCCTGGGTCCTGCATCCTCCAGGCCAGGTCAGGGGAACCCAAGAGCCCCGGCTGTGTATCCCCCGCCCATGCAAAGCTGCTGCTTTCTGGGCACATGGGGACCCTCAGCCCAGCCCAGGGGTTGGAGCCCCACTTACCACCACCACCACCACTTTGAGCATCTCCCCTCTGCAGCACACCTGGGGGCTGTACTGCTGCCCCTCTCCCCTGGGGGTGGTTCTGGGTCACTCCATGTCCCCTCTTACCCACTGGAGCACATCTTGGCGGGCAACCTCCAGGTGTGTGTGGAGCTGGGCCAGCTCGCTGTTGGTGCCCAGGAGCTCAGTGCTGGTCTCCTCCTGGTACTGCTGGAGCTGTGCCCTGCCCTGGGCCAGCCGTTCCTGCCCAGCTTCTGCCTCCTGGGCCAGGGCAGCCCGTGCCCCTGCCAGCACCCCGAAATGCACCAGCATGGCCAGCACATCCTGGAACTGGGCAACGAGAGGGGGCTGAGAGGCTGCAGGGCTGCGAGAGCTGCTGCCCTGGACAGGGCTGGCCCCCTGCAAGGGGCTTGGGGACACGCAGGGTTGCACCGCAGGACCCCACGCTCACCTGCCCCATGCTGGCCAGCGCGTCCCGCAGGTAGTCCCCGAAGCGGCGGAGGCTCCGCAGGCGCCGGGCCAGGCGCTCCCTGTGCTGCTGGAGCCCCGTGAGCTCCCGGTGCAGCCGGGCCGCCTCTGCCCCCTGTGCCACCGCCCGCGCCCGCTGCTCGCCCGCCCGCCGCAGCGCCCGCTCCCGCCTCGCCGCCGCAGCCTGTGGGGTGGGCACGGGCTCAGCGGGACCCCCGCGGCCAGCCCGGCCCCGGCCCGCGACCCGGCACCTGGAGGGAGGCCTCGAATTTGAGGACGACATCCCGGTGCTGCTCTTCCCTCCGGGCCAGCTGCTCCCGGCGCTGCGCCAGGCGCTCCATCCTCTGCCGAAACTCCTGCGGCAGCGACCGAGAGCATCACGCTGTGCTGGTGCACCCGAGGCGGGGGTGGGTGCCAGCCCATGGACAGCTGGGGACATGCCTGCTGTCTGCTTGTCCCTAGGGCACACCGCAGCCCCTGGGGAGGGGGAACACGGAGGGGTTGGGGCCGCCCTTACCACCCGCTGGCTCTGCAGCTCCTGCTCCACCTCTGCCACCTCCCGCCTCTTCAGCAGCACCCGGGTGGAGGGCAGCAGAGTGGCTGCATCCCGCGCTGGCACCGTCCCACCACAGGCTGCACGGAGCTCAGCATGGCTGGGGGACAAAACCCAGGCAGGGCCATGGATAGACCCCCCCCTCCATGGACCACCACTGCCTGCAGAGCTCAGCGCGGGGAGCCTGGCCCACCCCCGGTGTGTGCAGGGACCTCATAAGTTTTTTTTCTACCTGCATTCGAGTTCTCACCTACCCTCGTTCCTGCCCATCCCTCCCACTTCAGCCTCCCCCCACCTGGAGACCCTCAGTGCCAGCGCTGCCCTCCAGGGAAGGACAAGTCACAGCACAATTTCTGGGCAATCCCCGTGCCTCCCCTCAGCCCACAGCTGGGTTGCCCTCCTCCCTGGGAGCCCCAGCTGGGGACACAGCACCCACGCAGTGACACCCACCCCGGCAGTGGCACCCAACGATGAGAACACACTACCCGAGACCCCTCCCTGAGGGGGCAGAACGTGCTGGCCCCATTGCCAAGCCCTTTCTCTGTCCCAGCCAGCAGTGCCACAGGGGGTCTCACTGACAGCAGCCGCAGCTTGTCCCGAAAAGCCACACGCAAATGTTCCTCCAGGTCTGAGTCCATCTCGGCCGGTGGCTCCTCCTCGCCCCGGGGCCTGTGGAGGAGCTGGAGCAGGGCAGACGAGATGGCAGCAGCACAACACTGTTGCCAGGGGCAGCTGGAGGCTCCTGCAGCTCCCTGGGATTTTCCTGGCGTGGCTCTGAGAGTTGCTGTGAGAGCTTCTTGGGGACAGCTGCAGGTGGGTCCCACACTCAGCCCTCTAACCCCACTTCATCCTCACACCCACACTTCATTCCCTCCAGCCCTCAGACCCTGCTCCAGCCCCTCAGACCCCTCCGTTCAGGCTCCACAGCCCTTCAGAGACCACTGTGCACAGTCAGACCCCAACCACCATCCCACCAAGCGCTCAGGTGTCCCCAGCCCACTGTGCCCCCCTTCAGCTCACACTGTTCTTATATCCCAGGGATGGCTCAGACCTCCTGACTTCACCCACAGTGCACACACTGACTCTCTCCACGTGCCCAAGAATGCTTCCCTTCCACTCCACATGCCATCAGATCCCCTTCATGCCCCCATGTAAATGCTCATGCCTCCCTCATTAACCTGCACACACAGACCCCCTGTATGCACTCCCTCCCTCCTCCATGACTCTACACACTCCCTTGTACCGCTCCCCACTTTAGTTTACTATTGTCCTTGCTCCCCCATCCCACCCCACCCTGCTCCATTTGGCCGTTTCCATGTGTGTGTCGATCCCCCCGAGTACCTGATCCCTCCGCTTGCCCATCTGTCCCTTTTCATCTCCCTCTTTACCCCAGAGTGTGCTCAGACTGGGCCTGACCCTCCACTCCTTCCTGCACATCCCAATCCTGTCACCCACCCCACAGCTCTCCTGATTGTCTCTGCATGGATCCTGCTCCCCTCATCCCCTCCCTGTACAAGTTCCCTCCATGCTTTCCATCATGGCCAGGCATCCCTCTCAAAGCCACATCACAAGGAACAGATTGACTCCCAACTTGGACACAGAGCAACATTTCAGAAGGAACAGGGTAAAAAATATTTATAATAAAAACAATTCAGCCTCCCCAGAGTCAGTGTCACCTATGCCTCGCCCGTTGTTTCTTTCCTTATCCCAGGACCACTGCAGCCCCGTGGTGGCTTTTTCCATCCCAGCACTGCTCATGGGGACTGAGCCAGAATCCCACACTGGAATTCAAGTCCGTCAAGGTGAGTGGGTTACTGTTCCCACGCTCTGCCTGTGCTGGGTGTCACCTTGTTCTAAGGACACCCAAGACAAAGAGGAACATGAAGAGAGGAGAAAAATGGAGAAACATGGCCGGGGAAGGACAGACTGAAACTGTGCAGTGGGTGAGTGGAGAAAGGAGTGGGAAGGCTCTGACTGATCTGGCCTGTTGCAGGACACTGACAGCCTGCGCCCAGCCACATGCAATGAAGACGTGCTTGATGCTGGATTCCAGCTGGAGCTCCATGTGCTTCCTCAAGGAGGGATGGAAGTTATGAGCCTTGTGTCTCTTCTCCACTTGCTTCCCATGGAGAGACCCCACTGTGGAACTGTCCATCATCACCTATGCAGGGCATAGAACAGCAGCACCTCAGCTACAGCCAACAGGAATCCCTCCCTCCCCAGCTCCAGGAGGACTCCCAGCTTAGCAGGGAGCAGGTGGCTCTGCCCCAGGGCTCACCTTCCGTGAGGTAGTTCAGATAAGCAGCCTGGGCACTGTTCCCATGGACCAGTGCCATTGCCTCCTGCTTGGTGCAGCTGCTCGTGGCCTCCTTGTCCCCCTTCCCCTCCTCATCGTCTTCTGAGTCCACCAGCACTAAGACATCACCAGAGTCTGGATTCCTGGGAACAGCAGAGCAAGTGGAGGCAGGATGAAAGGCTGAGGAGAGCCTGCTCCCTGCCCTACAGGAAGGCAGACTAGTGAGGCCATGCAGGACTGGGCTGAGGAATGTCAACACTTACCTGAACGTGGCACCTGAATGGGAGAGAAGGGAGAGACAGTGTTAGAAACCAGTCCCCTTGGGCAGTGCTACTGGTTTTACTGGGCTTCACAACCTCTGCCTATCATGCCTCTATGTCTGTGCCTCCACATGGGGCTGCCAGAGACAGGACAGTCCCCATGTAGCAGCACAGACAGGAAAGGTGACCTGTTGACACATGCAACCCTGGCTGACTCCAGCACACCCTGAGGGGACAGGCAGGCTAGGAACAAACCAGATCGCCCCACCAAGGAGGAACCCCTTCCTACCTCTCAGGCACAGGAGGGGATTGTAGTACAAGATGACCCCGGTAATGGTGAGAATAACCAGGAGGGACAGGACCACCACGGCACCCACGATCCCAACAATGTTCACCGGCTCTGTGGAGAGGAGACACAGATGGATGTGGAATTCCCAGTAGAAGTCAAAAAAGCAGGTTCTTAGTGGCAAACATTCTGTGTTCCCAATCCCTCCCAAGTCCCTGCTGTGGCAGCCCCACTCACCCTTCACTGTCAGGCAGACGAAGAGCTCCCTCAGCCCCACGGGGTTCTGGGCCTTGCAGACGTAGCAGCCCCCGTCAGTGCCCTGGGAGCAGTTCTGGATGGTGAGCCGGGACACGTTGCCCTCCTGGATGATGAGGAACCTCCCTCCAGGCTGGATCTCCACCTCTGGTTGGGTGATGTCCCGCAGCCAGGTGAGCCGCGCCGCCGGCGTGCTCTCGGTCACACGGCACGTCAGGGTCACATTGTCACCCACAAAGCAGGTCTTGGGGGGCTCTGTCTCCAGTGAAGGGATTTCTGAACAGTCCAAGGGGAAAAAGAAGAGAAAAACAGGAGTCAAGGAGGGAATGGAGGAAATTAACATAACAAGCAATCAGCCATCTGATTGTTAATAATCATTAACAGAAAGGAACCAGACAGGAGTCTAGTAGGTGAGCACTGTGAGTTCAGCATTCATTTCACTCAGGAGCCTCCTGAGGAGGGATCTGAGCAGCTTCCACAGTGCTCAGTCCCTTCTGACACCTGTCTTTACGTCCCCAGTGAAAAATGGTCTGAAGGTAGCTGGAGCGAAGATGGCAGAGAGAAGAAAGGCAGCCCAGGAAGTTTCCTTGGGCTCAGCAGAGCTCTTGTGAAGTCCTGACAACCCCTGGAGTATAAATACAGCCTGTTTTCAAAAGTTACTTTAGACACATCCTTAGGATGCCTGAAGGTGCCTGGGAGCACGCACAACCTTTCTCCTGTAACCGGAACCCTACCAAACAATCTCAAGCTGAGCAAGGCACTAAAACCAACTCTCACTTTCACACAGGTGTGTGCAGAAGCTTTTCACAGGTGAAAACCTTGCTGTGGTGACGATGTGGGTCCCCTGAAGATGGACCCAAAACACAGCTCACCTGCAACTATGCCATGATGGATCTCAGCTGCAGGACATCTGTGCCTTGTGCTGTCACTGCTGCACAAGCCAGGCCCTACCATGCTGCCTCATGCCTTCCCTGACCACCTCAGTGCTCTGGAGGGCAGGGAATGACCAGGGTACCCCCCTGCCCCACCACTAGCAGCCAAATGAACAGCTAATGAGGCAGCAAATCAACTCACTTAGCTCCACAGTGCACGCAGGCTGCTCCTGCGTGACCACATGGCTGCCGACACACTTGAACACTTTGCGGTGGGAGAGGTGGGAGCTGTTCAGTGTCTCCACGTGGGTGTCCGAGGAGCTTGTGGAGCTGATGACCCAGCTGGAGTTCTCCAAGTCATGCCCCTCCTCTCTCCAGTGCAGGGTGGGGTGGGGGTACCCCCCAGGCCAGCTGCAAAACAGCTGCAGCCTCAGCCCTGATGAGGAGGCCTCAGCCCAGCACTTCGGGGTTGACTGTGGTGGATCTGTCAGCAAGAACAGCACATGGTCAGAAACACTTCCAGGTCACATCTCAGAGCTAAAACTCCCTGTGTTCATTTGTCATCATTCCCCTTGAAAATCTTCCTGGTCTCCCTGCCAGTCTTGCTACCTGACCTGTGTCCCACAGTCCCAGGCGAGCACAGCTCTGAGTGACAGAAGACAGAGACCAGGAAGGGGCTTTCAAAGGTCCCACAGCCAAGCCTTCAGGGAGGAAAAAAATTATTGCCACATCTTTATTGAATGGAAATGAGATAAACATCTAAAAATGCAGCAGGAGAAAGAAAACTCCACACTGCCCTGCTCCTCACGTCACAGCTACAAGAGGGTGACACTGAATCAAACTGCTTGAGAACAAGGTTTTGCCTCTCCCTGACATTGACACAAGAACACAATCCATCTCAGCATGAGGAAGAACTTCTTTCCATTGAGGGTGGCAGAACACTGGAACAGGATGCCCAGGGAGGGTGTGGACCCTCCCTCTCTGGAGACATTCCAAACCCACACGGATGAGTTCCTGTGTCACCTACTCCAGGCGACCCTGCCTTTGCAAGGGGTTGGACTGGGTGATCTGCAGAGGTCCCTTCCAACCCTAACAATCCTGTGATTTCCCAAAGGAACATGGAAAACATCAGGGCTCTTGGCCAGAGACAAGTAACCAGCTTGTCAGAGCCACCAGCCCATTGCTGGAGGAGGCAGCTGTTCCCGGTTACAAGGAGCTCTGCCCACGGGGATCCTGGTGACTCCAGCCCTCAGGGTCAGTGACACTGAGGCCAAAGCAGGTGTGCTCCTCTCTTTCCCAGCACCTCTGGCAGCCACAGCAGTGGGGACAAACTCCAGCCAAGAACACGGGCAAGGCAAGTCCCTGCTAGCCTCGTGCCAGGGCCACTTCCCAATCACCACGGTGAGGTGTGTTATTAGCACCAGGAGCACCTATGGGAGCAGGTCAGAAGCCAACAGAGAGCCAAGGGCAATTCCCTCAAGGCAGGGCAGAGCAGGGCTCATGTTTCAGGCACAGTCCTATCTCCACCTTTCACACGCTGATCCACACACGTGCTTGTTTAATAGCCACAGGGATTCTGGACTCTGATCCAGGCAGATTTAACATGCTGTGACCCTGTGTGTGTCTAATCTCACCAAGAGATGAGACCAAAGCAAGACCCACATCACCTTTGAAGCCCCACAGAAGTTGCATAGGGATGCCTGAGGCTTATTTTGGGGAGTATTTATTGAAGTGACTTGCAAATGACATGAGTCCAAACAAAACCCATCATGGTAAACTCTCATGTGAGCTCTAAGTACATACCTTCCTGGGGCTTGGCTCTCTAGGAACTATATACACACATCTCAGGTGATCTTTGAAAGCACTCAGCTCTGGCAAGAAGGTTCTCTGTAACACCTCCTCTATCCCAGTTCTGTGGAGGATCATAACTGATCCAAAATCTTGGCTGTGGTTAATAGAGCAACCTGTCAGCCTGAACCACCAGAAACTGCCCCACATCGAGGTGGACACAGGGCTTGTAGGACATCGAGGTGGACACAGCCATTCCAGGATGTCCAGGTGGACACACACCTTCTAGGATGTCCAGCCAGAGCTGCACTTTCTGTACTGGCCCCAGGAATCACACCTCCTGAAGCCACCAGCTTTACATCCTGAACTCCCAGGCTCTCCCAGTACAACTCTGTCTAAACATAACAGAGATCTGCTCCCCGGACATAAACGAAACAGAAAACTAAAAAACTTTGCCCCCTCCCACCCGCAAAACCTCACAAAACACCAGCAAAAGGGACCTGTTGTGGTTTGACCCACGGAAGAGCCAAGAGTGCTTGTATCCAACCACACACAGACACGCCAAGGAATCCCTGGGAGGTGTGGAACTGCACGTCTCCTTCACACCAGGTGCTTCCCATCCAAAACAAACACAGAACCACAGCTCAAGGCAGGGCTGCACCTTTGTCCTGTCACTACAGTATTTACTCTACTGCTTGGGGCAAGTGGGGGGTTAAGTGCAGTTTTAAACAAAAAAAGAACTTTTTGGTACCACCCATGGGATGGGTTGAAGACTGCCACCTGGTAATTCCCACACAAAGCCCCTACAGACCCCAGGAGGTTCATTTACAGCAGTGACAAGTCTGTGTCCAAAAAGGTTCACTCCAGCCCAGGCTAAGTTGTTTATGGGTATGCCACTGTTCCACACCACCTTTGCTATATTTGGAAATTAGTTGACACATTAATTCCAGGCTAATAAATGAAGTTCAGAGTGCAGCACCAACACTTGGCATATCATAAATAGAGTTTGCTCCCGTTTTGCTCCAGATTTGGCGTTGCCACCTCCTAAGTCCTGTGCCCACATATATTCCCTGAAGCAGTGCGGGGTTTGATTCCTCTGCTCCAGACCTCTGTGTGACCTTTCACACCCAATCTGAAGTTTCCTTGCTGCAGGAAGGAAATTTTTGCTCCTGTAAACTTTCAGAGATTAATCTGTACACAACAGGTACAATGTTTACACACACGGACAAGGAAGGAACACACGGAAGGCAAACAGCAAACAGGGCTCACACACACGGGAAGTGCTGAGAAAAGATCAACAAAGGAAGGGGCCAAGAGGGCACAGGGAATCAGTGAAATGGGCAACCTGGCAGCAGATTTTCCCCCCTTCTTAATCCTGAAGTGACCAAGAGTGGCACTAGTCACAGAACCTGTGCTCCCTGCTAACCTGGAGGGGGCTGTTTCCATGGAATACATGAGGAATCCAGGCAAGATAAAGGTTCCCTGGCAGAAGCAAGAAGGACCTGCACCAGCTGTAGATTAGAGGAAACTAATCCACATGAGCACTCTCCAGCCTGAAGTTCCACATGTGCTGTGAAGATTTCTGAGAATGAGCGTATCAAACAGAGATGGAAATGGGAGAGAGCACCAAAAGGCACAACAGGGATGATAACAGGGGTGGTCCCAGGACACTGCTGCCAGCAGTAAATCTGAGGAATGTGGTGCTTCCATCGACAGCAGAAGGCTGCCTTGTAAGACTCTGAACAACTGGGGACCCTCCAGCCTCCCACCCAAACGATGGCACCACGGAATGGTACAGCATTTCTATTTCCAGCACGTATTCCCATCAAGGGAAAAACGACAGAGAGCAGCAGTCCCCATCCTAAGGTTTATGAAGACTCAAATCAGCCAGATTCTGAGGCAAAGGGAATGAAAGACCTGCCCTAAACCTAAAACGAAGACGGAACTGAAGGGACACAGCGAGCACCTCACAGCTGGCATTTCACCCCGTGCATCACACACGCCTGACCCGTGGCAGGCCACTTGGACACTCATTTTGGTGCTTGTGAGAGAGATTTCGCACCACAAAGACGCCTTACGCTTTTGTTTTTGTATTGTTCCACCCCCCGCCCCCAACGGGGGACGTGTGGGGACCGACTTACTGGCCACCAGGAGCTGGACCCTGTGCTCATGGCCCGTGTGGTTCGGCACCTCCTTGCAGGTGTAGTTGCCTTCGTCCTGCGCCCGGAGCCCCGAGATGCTCAGGGAGCTGTTGTTGACCAGGGAAAAGCGGACATTATCCGTGGGGAAGGAGACCCTCGGGAAGGAGCGGGGGTCCCCCTGGAACCACAGCACCCGGGTTGCATCCTCGGAGACGTTGCGGCATAAAAGGAGGATGTTCCCCCCGACCTGCCCGAACACCACTTCGTCCGTCCCTGGAAAAGAGAAGGGACGGTGTTAGGGATGCAGGGAAAGGGGCGAAGGCCGCGGTATCTGATGTGTTATCAACCCTCTGAGGTTGACATAAAACTTGACAGGGGACTCCTGAGGGATCCCCACGGTGACCGAAGCCATCCAGCGCGGACACAGGACTAGCAAAAGGGACACGGCTCGCTGCTCCCCTCCCCTCATCCCGCGCTACCTGCGGCCTCCCGGCGCGGCACCAGCCTCCACACGCAAAGGGCGAGCAAGAACCGCGTCCCGCCGGGGAGCCGCATGGCTGCGAGCCTCCGCCACAGCCCCGGGGAGGCGGCGCCGCCCGGCCCCCGCCCCGAGCAGCGGGCAGGGCAGGGAGAGCGGCCGGGCCCGCCCGACGGGGCCCCTCAGGGGGTCTCGGAGCGGCTCCCGCCGCCTCAGGGCCGCCATCTCGGGCCGCCGCCATCTTGGCCGCCCCCCCCCCTCCCCCCGCCATCTTGGGGGGCCCCTCACGCCTTGCCCCCCCCACCCCGCCCCGCCATGTCGGGCCCCTCGGAGCGCGGCCGGGGCCGCGAATGTTCAACAACAACAACAACAACAACAACGGGAAGCGGTGTCTTGCCCGACGGCAAAACCGAGTGGTGAGCGAACCCCACTTGCGGAGAGCTGCTGTGATTCGCCCAACTTGGAGGCGCCCCCGTAAAGGAGCGGAGCGGGAGGAGCGGCGGTAAAGGATTTGCTCCTCCGCGCAGCCCCGCAGCAAGGCCTGCAAGGTGTTCAGGTGTCGGGTTTCTCCAAGCCGTGTTACACCTGGCCCGCCACACAGCAGAGCGCTTAGGCCGCCCCGCTGGGCTCTGGCACAGATTAATTATTAATTAACCTAATTACCGGCGGGGCCGCCCCCGGGTAACCGGAGCTCTCGAACCCACCGCGGGCCGGCCGCGGCGCCGCCGGGGGGCGCCATAGAGCTGGCGCGGGGGAGGCCGGCGGTGCGTCTCCGCCAATGGGAGCGCAGCTTGGCGGCGTCTCCGCCAATGGGAGAGCAGCCTGGCGGCGTCTCCGCCAATGGGAGCCGGGGGGCGGGCAGCGCCGTGCCGCCGCCACAGCCGCCGCAGCCGCCGCAGCCGCCGCAGCCGTAGCCATGCCGGTGGACCTGGGGCAGTGGGACGGGCCGCTGAGCCTCGCCGAGGTGGAACAGAAGCCGGCGCACCCGCTGCGGGTCAAGTATGGCTCCGTGGAGATCGACGAGCTGGGCAAGGTGCTCACGCCCACTCAGGTGAGCAGCGCCCGGCCCCCGCGCTCGGGGCGGCGTGGAGGGGGGGCGTCACCGCGGCAAAATGGCGGGAGGGCGGCCCTGCCTCTTGCGTCGTCTCTCCGGCAGCTCCCGCCGGAGCCTCTCCGGGTGAGAGAGGGGCTGAGGTTTGCCGTCCGCCCTGGTAAAGTGACAGCCTTGCCGCGGAAGGAGGCCCGCGGCTCTCACAGCCTGGACGAGCTGGCACGAACGCGGAACCCCTCGGGTGTCGCGTCCAGCACTGATATCGGTGGCCCCGTGTGCAGGGCAGCGGGGTTGGTGCTAACGCCGTCATCCCCGCAGGTCCAACATCGCCCCACCAGCATCGAGTGGGATGGCTGCGATCCCCAGAAGCTTTACACCCTGGTTCTCACAGACCCCGATGCGCCAAGTAGGAAGGACCCAAAGTTCAGGTAGCGGGGATGGGCAGCTCCCTGTCTTGCCTGGGGAAAATGGGACATCCCTCTTGGGCTGAGCAGAGGGTTAGGGGGAGGTTGGGAATGTGCTCTGCCTAAGGTGCAGCAGTGAGTCTGTGGCTTGGCATAGAAACAGCGTCCTTGTACGTCTCCTTGAGCCAGGGACAGCATGGGGAGGAGCAGCTGCTTTTGCCAGGGGTGTTTAAAGGCCTATTGCAGCTGGAGCAGCACAGCATCTGCTGCTTGCTCTAGTTTGGCCCATGTGTGAGTTGGAATTAGGTTTGTGTGTGCTGGTGGAGTCTTAAACCTGGAAGTAGCTCACCTTTCTCAAATCAGCCTCAGAAGCATGTGGAATATACACTTTTGGGGGTCAGGCTGATGGAGCTGGTTTTAGCAGGTTGTGCATCTCAAAGGAATCATAACTGCTCTGGGACTGCTGCTTGTTGGGTTTGACAAACCAGCAGTGGCAGCCTTATGGAAAAGCAGCAGCTTGGAGTGATAAAGGGACTTATCTGGGGCTGTGCCCTCTCCTTTCAGGGAATGGCATCACTTTCTGGTGACCAACATGAAAGGCAACAACGTGGGCAGCGGGACCGTGCTGTCGGATTACGTGGGCTCCGGGCCTCCCAAGGGAACAGGTCAGTGCCTGCAGCAGTTCCCAGGCAGTGCTGCATGGATCAGACACGGTGCACAAGGGTAGGGGGAGGCCAGCAGGACGCTGGCTGTGGGAGCAATCCGTGCAGGATTGCCCACAGCCAGCACGAGCACGTATCGAGCGTATCAGGCACATCTTCCCTAAGCTGCCTTAAGCTCCATCATCTTTAGCCCTCTGATCCTGGAGCACACAGGCACCTGCAGGGGGCAGCTCAGAGCAAAACCCGGGCCCCTGGAATTTGGGGTGGTAACGCTGTCCCTCCCCTCCCCGCAGGGCTGCACCGCTACGTGTGGCTGGTGTACGAGCAGCCGAAGCAGCTCTCCTGCAATGAGCCCGTCCTGTCCAACCGCTCCGGGGACAAGCGAGGCAAGTTCAAGGTGGCCGCTTTTCGCAGCAAGTACGGGCTGGGGGTGCCGGTGGCGGGCACCTGCTACCAGGCCGAGTGGGATGACTACGTGCCCAAGCTCTATGAGCAGTTGTCGGGGAAGTAGGGAGAGGAGGGGCTGTGGGGCAGCCCTGTACAGCACCCGCGGATCGGGCACGGTGTTGTAGTTTCCTTTGATTAGTGAGTTGAACCCAGAACCCAACTGTCCCGCTCTGGCCGCTGGAGCTGTAACCCTGTCACTGTCCCTGCTCTGTGCCCACGTGCCCGGGCCTGTGCTGACTCCCACTGTACAGGTGATCCTAGCTAGAGCTGCTGACAGGAGTCCCTGGAAGGGCCACTCCTTCCAAACTGACCTGCTTAAGGGAATCAAAAGCCTTTGTGAATTTGTGTCAATTCAGGGTTGTCCCTGCTGTCCTGGGATAGTGTTAGGTGGTAGGGGTGAGGGGTACAGAACCACTTCTGGGCTAGTACTGGCTGTGGAGACTCCCTTTTCCAGGAGAGGAAAGGGCAGTCTTAAGGGAAAATTCCCCTTCTCCCTATTTTTCTTTGTTTTGCTCTCAACATTTGGCCAGTGCCTCCACTTGACTGCTCCAGTAGTGAAGGTGCAGCTCAAAGGGGAGGCAGGAGCTGGTCTACAGCACTACTTCTGTTCTCTGCTGTCATTTAAAGCTGAGACCACTTTGTTCTGTTCAGTCCTGTGGTGATCTGATGTAACCATGCTTTTTGCTCACAATGCAATTAAAAACTTACCAAGGTGTGTGGTGTGCTTGGTTGTCTTCTTGGGGGATGAGGGGAGTGCTCATAGGAGAAGCTGGATGTTGTAGGGCTCCTGTCCTGCTGGGAAGAGGCTGGACCCGGTGCCAGGGGCTCCTCACTCCTGGAACACCCTGATGCTGGAGGGATGCAGCACAAAGCAGTCGTGTCTTTCCATCTTTACCTGCCTTTAGTCCCTGTCCCAAGGATCCCCCAGCCCTGCAGAGGCTACTTCCCCTCTCATTTGAATCCCAGCAGCAGGTTTGGCCACAACCAGCTTTACTGACCTGAAGCCGCTTCCCAGCCAAGCTGCAGGTCCCAGATGTTTTCTGCTCCTCAGCAGCAGTTTTGCACTGTGGCCTCGGAGTGTCTCCTGAGTGCTTGGAGCAGAAATGAGCCTTTGGTCCAGCCTGACGGCTATAAAAGGGTAAACAAGGTGAAGCCAATGCAATTGAACTTCATGGAACCAGGAGCCTCCTCCCCTTTCAGGCTGCTGTCTCAAAGGTCTGACAGACAGCAACCAGCACTGGCCCTGTGAAAATCAGGGACTCCTGGACTCCAAAAGCCGGATGGTGTCTGCCCCAGGGCAGTTTTTCAGCCCAGCCATTAAAACATGTCAATGGGATTAATGGTTTTTCAGGAAAACATTCCCAACGATTCAAGACCAAGGTCCCACCAGACTGAGTGTGGAGCAGCACTCACAGGGGCTCACCCAGCCTGGGACTGCTCAGGCTGAAAGCAGGACATACAGGAGTCACACTCCATTACCCTCAAAACCTCCACTGTCAGGAAAACAGGTTTGGAGCTGAGCCCTGAGGCTCTTCCAGCCTCGGGCTGAGGGACACCTGTGGAATGTGTCACCCCCCCATCCCCACCCTGCGCCTGTGCTGGGCCACCAGCCACCCCTCCCACAATGACACAGCCAGGCATTGTGATGAACACTTTTATTTACAAATATAATTAAAAGCTCTGACAGTTACTCATGCTCTTCCCTGGAACCTGAAAAATGTTTTTGTTGTTTTGTTGGTTTTTTTGTCTTTTTTTTTTTTTGTCGTCGTAGGGTTTTTTTTTTTTTTAAAGTGCATGCAAAAGAAGTAAAGCCTTTTTTTTTTTCCTCTTTTTATTGTAAGAAAATACACAGTTTGAAAGTGTGAATAATGCAATATTTATGACCAAGATCATGGGATTGGGGGTGGACTTGGGGCAGGAACAAAAAAAAAGTAAAAACCAAACAAAAAACCCAAAACAAAATAACAAAAAAAAAAACCAAACCCCCAAAAAATAAAAGAAAAACTCAAAAGGGTTGGGATGATCTAACAGACAGTGTCGAGCTCCGGAACGGAACTGGAGATTGGGGGGGTGCCTGGAGCAGGAGGAGGGGGAGGGGAAAGAAGTAAAAAAATTTTTGATCAGAGAAACAGTTAAAATACAATATGAAAATAAGTAAAAGCTCTCCTTAAATTCCTTCTATACACAAAATACACGATTTGACAAAGCCCAATTTGTGCTACTGGGATCCTGTGGGCTCATTTAAGTGTATTCACATTCTCTGCGACAGCAGAAAATGATTATGATACAATCAAGAATATGCCAAGGGGCGAGGGCTTGTCCCTGCTGCCCCTGGCATGGTTCTCCTAAAAATCGCCACGTCATCGCCCGCCCCTCCCCACCCCCAAAAAAGTAATAATATGTCACCACTGATATGTACAGCACAATTAGGTTTCTTTTTTTTTTCTGTAAAATGTATCAAATTTTTTTTTCAATCTTTAATAAAATTTTTTTTTATTATTTAATTATTCCTGATGAATAAATACCAAAAAAATAAAAATAAAATAAAATTATGCAGCAGCTAGTTAAGGTAAGGCTGCGGATTCAGTCTCTCTCCCCCTGGGATCGTAGGTATCTTTTAATTATTAATATTTTTTTTTGCTTGTACTTTCATTGATTGGTGGTAAAATGAGTGATTGCTCAAAAGCAACATACATCCACTTGAGGGGTTTTTTTTTTGTTTTTTTTTTCGTTTTTTCTCCATTAAAATTGTCTCCAAAGTTTTCACTGAAACATTTTTAATCATTGCACAGAGACATCAATACCGTGACATACTATGGAAAAGACTGCCAGGAGCTGTCCTGCACCGGGACGTGACGGGGGAAAGGGGCCCCTGATGGAGTAAGAATATACAGGCACTGGTCCGACACGATGTCAGTAAGAGAGACAGAAAGAGAGAGAGCACGCCCGTCAACATGGGGAATGTTGGGTTTGCAAGTTTTATCCTTAACTTTGTTTGCTTTTTGTCTTTTTTTGTTTTGTTTTGTTTTTTAAATGGCAAAGAAATTTAACCTCATCTATAGTCCTCCTTGGGATACTCTAATGTGACCAAATTCCCAAAGCCCATTCGCAAGCTCTCCATGTCAAACGTTTCAATCTCTCGCTCCTGCTTTTCCAACAGAAACTTTATCCTCTCGCTGCGTTCCTTCTGGAGGGCGGCGAGCTCCTCTTCGATCTGAAACGAGCAGAGTCAGCAGCCCCCCAGGCACAGCCCCCCTTGCCCCGATCCCATATCCAAGCCCAGCTCCAGGGATCCCCCCCCATCCCCCCCTGGAATCTACCTTTTGTTCCAGGTGTGCCCTGCGCAGCGACACCCGTTGCTCCAGCTTCTGGAGTTCCCTTTCGTGCTGTGCTTCTGTCTGCATCTTAATTTTGCTCTGGTACGCGTTGAGCAGCTCCATCTCCTGCTGGAGTTGCAGTCTCAGGGCTTGGCATTCCGCTTCCTGAGCCTCGTCCAGCCGTAGCTGTTAAGAGGATCCGGGAAAAAAACATTCAGACCTCCAATGGCAATTCCTCTGCTCTGACGCTACTGCTGCTCTTCTTTCCCAAAGCCAGGATCCTCGGGGAAAGCAGGAAGGGCTTTGTGAAGAGCAGCTTCCCCGCTCACAAAAGCAGAGCCTCAGGAAAGATCCACTTCTAAACCTCAGGAAATGATCCAGTTCTAAGCCTCAGGGAAAGATCCAGTTCTAAACCCCAGGGAATGATCCAGTTCTAAACCCCATCACATCAGAGGCAGCAGGGAAAGGACGCGTGTTCTGCGGGATTCTTATTGCAAGAGGGAAAGTGCCACCTGCTGCATTATTTGAACAGCTCCTATGAACACAACCACCCAGCGGCTGGAGAAGACCACCCCAGCGTGCTGTGAGGCCTGACAGCCTGGCTGTGCCCCCCTGCCATCCCCCTGCCCAGGGACACCCACGTACCGCCTGCGAGGCCATCATCTCGTTGATGCTCTGCTCATACTGCTCGGCCAGGATGGCGAGCTTCCGCGTCTGCTCGTCCTTCAGGCTCTTCAGAATTGTCTTGTGCTCACTCTTTGGAGTTACTTCCAGCTGGTGATTCTTCAGTGCTTTGTACTGCTTAGTTTGCACTTTGCATGTGTCCTGGAACTGCTTTTTGATCTGCATTTCCATTGCCTGCCAAGGAAGGAACGATGCGAAGAGCGTGAAGAGCTTTTGGGGACGGAAAGGTTATGGTACATCCAAATGGGTGGGTTGGTGAGAACCACAGCTCCCCTGTGCTCTGTGCTGTCGCCTGCACCCTGCGAGCAGGGTTCTAACCAGGGATCTAACCAGGAGCACCAGCTCAGGCCCTGGGTGGGCCACAAACAGCACCTGCTCAGGCTCCCAGAGCCCAGGGCACTTCCATCCTCCACCTCTGCTTCCTGCAGGTTGCCCAGCCCATCATCTGTCTCCTGCCTCCCAAAATGTGTTTGCTTTTTCAGCCTCCTTCCCATTCTGTGTCTTCCTCGTCTCACCCGTGCACTACAAGGAGGCTGCAGATCTGAGAACTAGCAATAGTGTGACAGTGACAGCAATGTGCCTTCTCCTTGGTGACCAGTGACAGCACCCAGGGAGCAGCTGGAGCTGTGTCAGGGGAGGGTTAGGCTGGCTATCAGGAAAAGGTCCTTCCCCCAGAGGGTGGTGGGCACTGACCCAGCTCCCCAGGGCAGTGGGCACGGCCCCAAGGCTGCCAGAGCTCCAGGAGTGTTTGGACAACACTCTGAGAGACAAGGTGGGATTGCTGGGGTGTCTGTGCAGGGCCAGGAGTTGGACTTGACAATCCTTGCAGGTCCCTTCCAGCTCAGGATATTCCATGATTCTATGATTCTGGGAGGAGGAACAGGCCTCTCCCACAGGGAGCAGCACAGAGGTCTGACCAGCCTGCAGCCAAACTGGGGCAGCACACAGTGCTCAGTACACCCCTGTCCTCTCTTGCTCTCTTGGCTGCCAAAGCAGCACCCAACCCCTCTCCATATTGAGGTTTCCAGGCTGACACCAGTGAGGGCCTGAACAAAGCACAGCTCACCAGAAGCAAATTCTGTAACACTTTGCTCAGGACTGGACTATTTTTACCCAGCAGCCTCAATTAGCACAACACTTACAAAACCCTCCATGAGCTCTGTGCTGTCACAGCCCACAGCTTCCTTATCCAGAGCAAGGGAAGGGGATGCAAAGGTGCGGAGAGCAGCGGTCCCACAGCACGGATGCTGCACAGGAGGAGGAAGAGGAGGAGGAAGGAAAGCTTCCAGCACCTTCAGGTTCTTTGGTTGCTGCCGGAGCTCCATGAAATGCTTCCTGTGCAGCTCCCGCTCTCGCCGCTTGTTGTACTCCAGCTGGTTCTCGAGCTCAGTCTGGTGCTGCAGCCGGATCAGGTCCATGCGCAGCTTCTGCAGCGTGTGCAGCTGCCGGTACTCCAGCTCGCGCGTGGACTCGTCGTGCCGGATCAGCATCGCGTGCTCCATCTCCTTCTGCGTCCGCTTCTTGTTCAGCTCCTGCACCAGAGCACAAGGCAAGGGCTCAGCGGGGATGGGCTCCCTGCCTGGAGACGCCGCAGGCGAGGGCACGAGGCTGAGTGCGCTGGGCACTCGCCTGCACAGCACCAAGGACTTCATGTGTTACAGGGGAACAAACCCGGCAGCACCACGGGGATGCTAAGAGTGACATCCATCCATCCAATCCACCCCATCCATCCCCTGCTCCACCAGAAGCTCCAGGATGGCCCCAGGAGTCCCCAGCAGGTGGCACTGGGACCCCACACAAGCCCTGTGTGACTGCTGAGAATCACAGCAGCTTTAAATGAATACAATTCCGGGCTGGGGGGGACTGACACAGCTGAGGGCTCTTATTACTCTGTTATAAATTCCCCTGTGCCCCTGCTTGGCACTGGGAAGGAGGTTTCTCCTGGATCACCTGCATGAGAATGGCCAAACAGCTCCAACACGATCTCAGGTGAGAAAGAGTTGTCCAGGTGGGTTTTGGCCCAAGGTGCAGCACATTTTTAAAATGAGGACAGAGCCCAAGGCTCACAGGGTTTCACAGTGTGCACCAAGGGCTCTGCACGGGGTATCCACAGCCCAGGGCAACCCACAGTGAGCTACAAGCCAAGGAAGCAGAAGACACCAGTTCCTCCCCTGATTACTGCTCATAGTTCTGTCTCTGTATCAACCACAACCTGTGGAGCACAGAGCTGATTCCAGCTGTACCCCTTGCTGACACTTGGTGCCCTTCACAGATGGTGTGCTGGTGCATGCCGCATCCAGCCCTCAGGTTTCCAACCTCTCTGCTCCGTGCTGGAGTAAGACAGGCACAGCAGGGCTGCCCCACACAGGGAGGGCCCAGTGCTGGCTCAGCCTAACAAATTTCTGCAGGAGAAGCAAAAAAAAAAAAAAAATCTAATTATTCTGAGCTGTTGCCCACACGTTGTAATCCTGTTGTATCTCTCAAGAAACAGGCACTTCAGCCCCTCTGGCTGCTGCATCTGGGACAGGTTTGAGCTGAGAGGATGGGCAAGGAAACGGCCTGGGCTTGTCTCTGCCTTCTTGGCCATAAGGATGTTGCACATCTTTACATTGAAGCAAAATTTGCCCCCCACAGCCAAGATTAAAAGTGAGACCATTTCCCACTGGCACAAAGGCAGCTGGGACACTGAACAGGCTGTGGCATGTTTGCCTTCAACTCAGGACAGCTCAGCCTCTCTGGAGCCCATTCCTCACCTGATTTCAGTTCACACACACTCACTCCACTTCTCTCAAACACTTTCCCACTTGCACAAAAAGAACCTCTGTGGTTACTTAAAATATCGTGAAAAACACGCATTTTAAAAAGTGTTATTTACTTCAGATGTCTGATCCAGAGCATTTGAAGTAGTTAGATGGGATTTTATTTTCAGGAAATAAACACTCAGATCACTCTGAAAATTAGGCCTCTCTTAAGAGCTTAAATGCAGGAGGCTCAGGGGTGTGTTCCCTGGTTAGATGCCATGCTAGGTAACTGAACTCTGTTCTCATCCCTGCCACGGAGCTCTTACATGCTGTGATAAGAGTGCCCAAATCTGATTTTTCACAGTCATTCATTTTCAGTGTGCCTGGGTTGAGATGTCTGGATGTGATTTGCAAAGCAGCTGAGCAGCCCCAGGCACATCTGAAGTCAAGGACAGCAAAGCTCTGAACAAGTCAAAAAGTAAGCTGGAAAATTTGATGGTAGCAGGCCATGTACAGTTGGAAATTTTTGATCATTCCTTACTCAGTCTTCACTAAAATACCCTTATTTGATAGTCTTTATCAAAAAATAAATAACATTAATGAAGAATCCAGATACTACAGTGATGGCCACAGAAAAATCTAATAGTAATAAAGTAATAGTAATAAAGTAAGTAATAATTCTTTCCCCAAAGTGGTGCTTGACCACAGGCAAGGGGCAGTAACTGATGAAGGAAAGCAGGATGGCAACAGCTCCTCCTCAACAAACTACTGCCCCATCCCACAGCTCTCCGTGGCCCAAACTGCCTCATGCTGGGAAGGCAGCCCAAAGAATCCCCCAAAATCCAAAACCTGGGAGCTCAGGTGAGGCATCTGGCCCAGACTGGGTGGCCCACATCATGTTTCTGTGTGCCAGTCAAGGATGCCACCCCTCCTCAGCTAATCAAAGCAGCCACAGCTGTGTGGAAAACTATTTCCCAAAACTTGCTCCCTACTTTTTTCCTCAGTTCTATTTAGCAACTGGAAACAGGGAGATCTAACCTCAGTCAGCAACTGTTTTACAGACACAAAGCTAAAGCAGTTAAAGAAAAGCTTGGGAAGGAAGTGGAGTGCCATACTTCCCGAATGTTCTGCTGCTCCATCTCGTGCCTCTTGATCATCGTTTTCCTCTTGAAGGAACGGCAGTTTTTGTCGTAGTAGAGTCTCTGCTGGCTGAGAAGCTGGGCCTCCTCTTCAGCCTGTGTGTGCTGCAGGTTCTCTTTATGTTTGGATATTCTTTCTTGCTTCTCTTTCTTGGGCGTGCTGTGGTCCTCGTTCATTTCCTGCAGGCACACAGGGTGAAAACAAGGCTTCCCTTAGGATCACAGGGCACTTGGAGGACCTTCAGCCACTGCCTACTCCTCTGCCATTCAGGACACCAAAAATCCCACTACAGCACCAGGTGCCAGCAGAACCAGACCTGTCACCCAGCCCTGCTGCCTCTACAGTTGGATTATGACCCACACCAAGAGGAGGAGGAGGGAAAGTGGCCACTGAACACAAATATTCTGGGGGCTGAACAGCACAGAGCGGAAAGAGAGGAACACACCACTGCAGGTGGGGCTCTGGCTGCCCAGGAGGGAGACCAGGCCGGACCCCTCAGAGCCCTTCCCAGCTCTGTGCCTCGTCTTACAAGGAGTCCAGCCTGGGCTTAAGTTTTACTTCAACAGGTCTCATGCTGGATTCTCTATATATCAGATACACAGGGCTCCTTGCTATTCATTTTCTCACCGTTACATTCTTAACAGCAGATTATTTTTGCAGTGTGGTGGGGACACTGTACTTAAATAACGCGCTTTGGCACAGATGAGCACTAGGTTTTCATATTAACTTCTTTTTCTAATTCATATAAATGACCATAGGGCTGTTAGTCAAGGGACACTGAATGGCTACTCTCATTACTAACAGCTGAAATAAAAAACAACCAACGGGGAGAAAGGGGAAGAAGAATTCTCTGTAAAGTCCCATTTTGACTCATCACCCTTGGTTTCAAAGACTCTGCTCTACAGCAAGTTGTGAAGGCACCTCTAGTACCCTCAGATATTCTTCTAGAAATGCTGCCAGATGCTCCCAGTTCCTGAAAGTTCATTTGCTGAGCATCTAAATTTGCTTCCAAACCTGACAGTATCTCTTAAACCTCTGGGCTGGCCCAGGTTTATCAAAACGAACGACCGGCGCATGTTCATTCCACATCCCTTCAGCCCTGAAAATGAGGGTTTCTTGCCTCTTTAATCTTTTCCTTGCAAAGCTTGTATTGTTTCTTCTGACTTTCTAGAAAGGTCGCCAGGTCTTTCTTTTGCTGAGCCAAAATCTGTTGCTGGAATTTCTTTTCATCTGCTGCAGCTGCCTTTGCCTGCAAGGTACAAAGAGGACAAAAAGAGTAAAAAAACAAAACAAAGGGTGAGAGAGTAGGTGGCAGAATCCAGCACAAATCAGTCTTGTGTTGTGTTTTTTGGTCATTCTTCCCTCAGTGTGCTAAACAAAGCCATGAGCATCAGCCACATTGCACCTAAAATCCATAATGTCCACATAAATGGAAGAGTTTCCTTGTGCTTCTTATCTCCCCACCAAAACCAGCCCAGGAGGTACAACCCTACTGATTTACCACGTCAATTAACATGTTGATATTTAAACAGAGCAGGGAACAGTATCAAAGTCTGTCACTCCCTCATCTATGAGGCAAAGCTCCTGCAAGGTCCCCACAGGGATTGTCAGCCCCTTTTATCCAGCTGTGGTACTACTGGTGGGATGCCAATGGAATGCTCATCATCCAGAAGGATGACCTGAGGCTGCTTCACCAAACTGCCTCTGGACAGTGACCACATGAGGCTGAAGCAACACCACTCCCACAACTTTCTCCCATCCAGACTCTCCTCTCCCTCCAATCCTCCAAGCCCACTCACCTCCTTCTCCATCACAGCCACCTGCTTCTTGGCCAGCTTCTCCAGCTCAATGGACGAGTTGTTGGCGTGTGTCTCCACCTCCTTCTGCAGCTTGAGGCGGTGCTCGTCCATCTCGGCCTTCAACTTGTTCTCCAGGGCGATCAGCTGCTTCTGGTGCTGGCGCCGCATCCGCTTATATCCTGACATCTGTTCCCGCAACTCGTTCTCCTGCTCATGCTCATGGATCTGTCTTGTAACCTGATGGCAGGGAAAAGGGAAGAAGTGCTACAAGGCCTTCCCTCACAGACAAGCTGTCCCCGTGTCAGAGCTTACCTGTAACCCAAACTTCCAGGGAAAGCTGCTCCGGGTTTCAGAGGCGCTGCTGTTTAATATCACAAAGCCGTGAGGTTTCTCCCTCTTGATTTTTAGCCCCGCCCCCACTCCCATCTTTTCCTGTGACTTTCACGTGTGTTTTCAGTAACACAGCAGAAGATGCCGCGTTACAAATAAAGGGAATGGCTGGTTACTCATCGCTCCAGGAAACACTGGGGGAGATCTGGAAACAAAGGTGGGCCGATGGACAACCTTCCTCAGACACAGGCTAACTTTTTTCAGACAAGGACTCAAATCCTGAGGGTGACACGGACTTACAAGAGATGGCATCCATCTGAAGGACCCCCTTAGCCCACCCATTCTTCCCTTCCTCCCCAATGCCACTTCAGTCCCTCAACACCTATTTCCTGCCACGAGTAGCCTCCTTCAGAATTTCTCCTTAAAATCCAAGAGAACGGCAGACTGAGCTCATTCTCTCCCAGAATTGAAAGTTTTCTAACAAGGGAACGCTGTTCTGGAACTGTGTGCTCTTAACAAGATTGATCAGATGGTCTAAGCAGATTTTAAACCCTGCTCATCTGAAACAAACCCACAAGTTCCACATTCATTTCCATGCCCAAGTGTATCTGTGTGAAAGGAAGAAATTAAAAAAACCCAGTAAGCTGTGCCAAAAAATGTTCAGAAAAAAATGCAAATGGTGATGCTTCCATTTCAAAAGAAGGTAAGTGTCCAAGAGTGATTTTTATGTTTTTTGAAGACTGTCTCAGAAACTTCACACATGAAGATCTTTCATATGACTTGGGAGCCAAAAGCTGGAGCCACTGATTCAATGTGAGGGAACCTCTGCTTTTGTGCTTAAGTGCAAAGAGCAAAAGAGGTGAGCCCGTTGAAAGGTGATCACTGCCACTTCACAAACCAACAGCCCTTCCTGCAGCCTGCAAGAGCTGGATTCCTCCAGAGCAGCCCAAAAAACCAGCCCCTGCTGCAGTGCTGATGTCATTTGAAGGCAGTGCTTGGAGGATTTTCAGAGTTCACACGCAGGATGGGATGCACCTGCAGACCTGAGACGGTTCAGCTTCAACAGAAGAGCAGCTGCTTGACAGAGCAGCAAACCCAGTGCACTTGCTGCCAGCCCTGTGCTCCAGGACCAGGAGGTGACAGGAGGCATCCATCAAGGAAGCAGCTCTGGAATCACCAGGCAAGATTAACACCCCAACTGATGCCACCCAAGGCAGGCAGCTTGTGCCACCTCTCTCGGCTCAAATGACTCCCAGCACTTGGGAGGAGTGTGAAGAGGAGCTTCAGGAAGAGCCTCCCAAAGCCTTCACCTTGGAACAGATTAACAGCATTTTACAGCAAATAGGTGCCAACCAAGAAAACTATTGCCAGAGTCCCAGGCGAGAAATGAGATGTGGAAGGATGAAGCTGTGAAGGGAATGGCCTCTGTCTCCCTCTATCCCTTCCGAAGACAATCCCAGAGGGAAAAGGAAATGTCTGATGGCAAAGAAACCAAAGAACCAGCCTGACTAGAGAACTGTGCCAGACTAGGGATGATGGTGGGCTAATCACATTAGTGAGATCAAACATCCACCACGAGGTGAGTGATGATGTATAAATCACATCCTCCTTGTACAAGGAATTTTAGGATGTGTTTTTGAAGATGACTGGATTAAATATATACTTACACCTCAGCAACTGGTGTAACAAGAGCAGCCTTCAAATGTCTGGGACTAAGGCAACTTGAACAGAGCTAAGCCAGACAACAGGAGTATGAGACCACAGGAATGATCATGGAAACACAAACACGGCGTGTTCCTACAGTTCAGAAAGCTTTTGGTTTTTCCGAGTGTACCAAGGACAGCCACAAGTTGGGAAGTGTTTGTAGGAACTGGCACATTTCAGTCAAGTTCAGCAAGAATAAGAGCTCTGCCAGAAACTTCCAGGTAAGGAAAGTTCCTCTGAGAAGTCATCCAAGTTAATTATAAGAGACAGATGCCAGGTAAGACAGGCAAACCCCCCACACTTCACACATGCCATTTACCACGTTAAGTGGCATCCAGCTTGGAGAGAACAGACTTGGTCAGGCACTCGCAGAGACACTGGAACCACCAGGCAGCAGCACAAGATCTTCCTAGATGATGTGCTATTTTTGAGGCCCAGCCCCTTTGTGAGCAGTGGGACGTTCTGCACGGCACGCTCCGTTCCCAGGAGTTGGCAGAACAAAGCAAACAGCGAGAGCATGAGAAAAAAATGGATCTAAGAATCCTCTAAGAACTTCACCAGCTTCCCCTTTGGTCTCATCTCTAATGAGATATAAGACATGCGCACTTGTTTTATTTACAGCAAAAATCATTAACTTTTATCATCATTTTCTTCACCCCATTTTCAGCTTTGCTCAGCTTTATCATGACAAGAATTCCATCTCAGAAAGATTTCCCATGAAGTCTGGGCTATTTATCCCTAACAACAGGATGCAATTACTAATTATAAGCTTAGCTGATAAAGCCTTCCAGAAGATGAGACATTAAAAAGTCAGAAGAAAACAGAAGCAGCTTTTCATTCCTCAAGATGAGAGAGAAGAACAGTAGACCTGGCGGTCATTCGTAGATTTAATGTCTGCATTCAGATGCTTGTGATAAAGACTGAATTTATCACCATCAACTCCAATCAAGCCCAGTGCTCTTCAGGACTTTAAATACAAGGTCTGCACATGGTGACCTCAGGGGTGGATGAATTTGGAAGAAAGGAACATTAATTACTAAACATGCCCAGTTCAGTACCAGAGAAGTCCTTCAGACCGAGCATGAATGAATAAAGGATTATGGCTTTAAAGATTAAGCCCCTAATGAATGAACAGCTCCAGCAACCATTTTAAAAAGAAATTTTGGGGATGTTTCAGTCATCACCTTTCTGGTGTTCTAGACAAAGACGCTTGGAACTCCTCAAACTATTTAGAATATCCTGAGTTGGAAGAGACCCGCAAGGATCATCGAGCCCAACTCCTGGCCCTGCACTGACACCCCAACAATGCCACCCTGTCCCTAAGCGTGTTGTCCAAATACTCCTCTGAGCTCTGGCAGCCTTGGGGGTGTGACCAAACCCTGGGGAGCCTGGTCAGTGCCCACCACCCTCTGGGGGAAGAGCCTTTTCCTGAGATCCAACCTGAGCCTGCCCTGGCACAGCTCCAGCCATTCCCTGGGTGCTGTCCCTGCTCACAGAGAGCAGGGGCTGGTGCTGCCCCTTGTGAGGAAGCTCACAAACATAACCCCATAGACAAGGGCCGGGAAAAAGATGACAACTGAACTGCTCGTTGCCAGATCTGTTCTGCACATCACCAGAACATGTCAGGATCCTTCACAGCAGAAAGCTGCAGTTTCCTGGAGCTCTCTCTGCAGCACACAATAATCAATCAGGCCATCAGCAGAACCAGAAACCTGTATAAACCAGAACAGCTTCTATTAAGGTATGACATTTTCTCAGTTTCTTATCTCTCTGTATCTTTGGCACACACAGAACTGAGAAGAGAGATGTCTTTTCCAACCTACTCCCACAGGCAGTTCACTTGCCATAAAATCCAAACTTTCTCTCTTTCACCCCTCCAAGATTTTTGGTTTACGTAAGGCAGTTGAGCTCACAACTTCTCCTCCAAACCAGCAGCTGTTCAGAGTTCCTTTTTCTACTTTGTTTAACCAAGATACTGAACCCCTTCCTAAAGGACAGCCATTCTCACCCCTTGATAACCAAAACACTGAGCTCCTCTATGCTGGATGAAGCACAACACTGAGCAAGACCCTACCAGCAGCTTCTCAGAGCAAGAGAAGAACTTGGAGATGAGAAAGAAGTTAAAAAATTTTAGAGCAAAGGTCTACAAAAGCAGCAGCCAGATGAGTCCACTGGGAGAAAACCCTCTGGAATAAAGTCATTCCTTCAGCAGAAGAGGGTGCAAGGGAACAGCTCCATGTCCAGGTACATGGTGTAGGAGCCAGGCTGCCCCGGTGTCATTTTCCCAGCCACATCCAGGGAATTCTGCTCACATGGATAGACATTGGGCTCTGCAGACCCTGGAGATCGTATCATTCTTTTGCTGGCACTTGGATTTCAAAGAGAATGCCAAGGCCATTGAAACAGCATCCTCACTGTCTGATCTTTCTATGAAGATGAAAGAGAAATGAAGATGTCATAGATGTGAGGAAGAAATCCTTCCCTGGGAGGGTGGGCAGGCCCTGGCACAGGCTGGGCAGAGAAGCTGTGGCTGCCCCATCCCTGGGAGTGTCCAAGGCCAGGTTGGACGGGGCTTGGAGCAACCTGGGCTGGTGGGAGGTGTCCCTGCCCATGGCAGGAGGTGGAATGAGAAGAGCTTGAAGGTCCCTTCCCCACCGAAACCACTCTGTGATTCTGTGATGATTCTATGAAGTTTTAACCATTTGATCATTTAATTTGAAACCTGTAAAAGCAGCTTTCAAGGAAATGCATGAGGCAGTGGGGATTCAAGGGGTCCAAGCTTGGAAGACACACAGAAGTGCAGATCAATGCATCTCTGAACATGTTTAAAAAACAGCTCTGACTTGAAAATGTGGATATGTGTAGTCTTATCAACATGCAGAACCTCTGCCCATCTTTTTAAACAGAAGCTTGCTGAGCTTCAAGGCGTAGCTTTCGAGTTGTAACTTTTAATTTATGGATCATTGATAGTCTGCAGAATAAAATGGAGATGTGGTAGGTACCTGATCTCCATTTCAGACAGCAACTTTCACTGCAACAGCAGAAATATGCAGGGTGTTTTCCACCACTGTTCCAAGTGAGTGCTGGTTACTGTTACCACAAAAAATCATTAAAGAATTCCAGGAAAAAATTACTATTAAAGTTGCTGATTGAATTATAGATAAAGTTAAGCTCCTTTGATTTTCTTACCCACATCTGCTCATTTGGTTCATTGTTTTTCTTTAACCTGAGTAGTATCAAAGCACTACTGGAAGACTAGAAAGGTATATTCACAGCCTGTTCCTTTGTGGATAGTTCATTTCACTGTTTTCTCTGGAAGTCTGTCCAGTTTGCTTCTTATTCACGTGCTGCTTTTGCAGAGTAACAGGCCAGGGGAATCACTCAAACTCACTGGGTCATCTGAGTGTTCAGCTGTCTAATGCAAGTTCTCCTGTGACCTCTGCACTCGCTGGGACTGTTACAGCTCGTGTTTGGAAAGAGATCCAGCTTCCTTTTAGGAATGCCAACCTTCCCTCCACCCGCAGTATCCTGATTTTAGGGGTGAGTAACAAGGACTGGAGGGCCCTAGACCCTGGAGAGCACCACCAGGAACAGCTGTGGAATAAACAGTCCCCACCCTCAGTGCTTTTGTTCTATCCCACTGCCCTGCTTTCATGTTGCAGGGTGGTGTCCAGCAAATCCCAGGAAAAGAAGTTTTTACACCCAAATACCATCCCCCACACTGTTGAATTTGGGGTCAGGACTCCTGTTTTGTGATTCTCTGCAACACAGGCCACCTGATGCTCCCAAATGCCAGGAAGATGTTCCCAGCTGCTGAGAAACCCACTGATGGGCAGCAGCAAGGACGTAGGGAACCATCAAAACCACTGGTTTTTAACGCTGTGGGATTTTGGACAACCATTCACACATCAATAATCTTTTCCAGATGCCACTGAAAGAGTAAATTAGTATGGAGAGATGAATAAAGTCTGAATTTCTGATTCACACTATAAATTCCAGGCACATTTAGGTCATTCTCCCTGGATCAGCTCCATGACTGACCCTGCCCTCCCCTCTGGTATTTCAGCAGGATACAGGAGGGCAGGTGGAAGTTTTCCCTTGGCCAGAGGAGCAGCAGCTTCAGGCACCGCTACCCACTGACATCATCCAGGCACTGAGTGGTGACAAAAAGTGTTCTGACACCACGTGGGCACCTCAAGGCACAAGCACTGGCACACAGGCTTTGTGCAATAGGTTTAAACTTGGCTTTTTCCCGCCCCCCCCCAACCCCAGATTTCCATTTTGGAACATGAAGAGGTGGGAATGCAAGATTATTAAAGGGGAAACTCAACACAATGAAATATTTCTGTGGTAAACACAGGGAAACTTCTCTTCTACCACATAACCCCAGAACCTGAGGACACACCAACAATTCCTGGAGTGCAATGGTTGGGAACTTCCCTCTACACTGGGAAGGGGCTATCTGTCTGTATGGTGGGGACAACAGAGCTTTTGCAAGACACATAATTCCATGTGCTTTTCCAGAGGTCTGCTGGTCAACTTAGTGAGCTAATGAGTGTGATTCCCACTCTCCCAAAGACTCTGTGCTGTGCAGATACTGCTCACCTGAGCTGTGCACCCAAAGCTCCCTCCATGTGAGCCCAGACATGGTCCCTGTCAGGGCATGTTCCACAGGAATCTCCCCCAAAAAAAGTTCTCCAAAAAAGCCAACCACCTTCCCCACCCAGGATTTATTTTATCATCACCTGGTCACTGAAGCAGAGAGATTTAACAAATCCAAGTGACTAAGGAGTTAAGGTAGACACAGTCCCAGCCCCACAGGAGGCTGCCATGGGATTCAGAGTGACCTTGGAACATTAGCTGTCTTATCCAGAGGTCTGGGAATACCTCACAGTCCATACATACTTCCAGTAGCTCCCAAAGGGGCCTGGCCATGCAATCCCTTCAAACCACCCAAGTAGCCCAGGGGTGACATATTGAAGGAAGACAAGGAGTTATGGGCTCTGCTGCTCAGGCAGGACAGAAGGTGCAGCAGCTTTCCACAAGGAGCAAAAGAATATTAATATACTCAACACAGATATCAATTTATCAATGAAATTGTATGTATGTTTGGAGTATCATACTTGAGCCATTCATCATTTCTTCCCTCCAGCCAACCTAACTGGGTCCTACTTTGATGTGCTCAGTGCAGGCAATGGTGCTGGCACTACACTGGGTGCAAACACACATACACACACAGAAGGGAAAAATTCCCAGGGCAGAGGGTCACCAGGAGACCAGGAATCTTGCCTGTGTCAGGTGTGCTGCATGAAGTCCTTTAATACACACATTTCTAGGTCAGTCTTTAAACTGGGGGGGAGCAGGGAGTGCTCGGGGTATGGGTATCCCAAAGTACACCTGCAAAAGATGGGACTTGGATGCTCCCAGGAAGCATCAGGGTAGAAGCCTGAATGCCACAGCATCATTTTAGATTTTAACAGCAGCAACAACAATCACGAGAAGAGAAAAATTTTGGCTTCTGGCACTGCTGCTGCTTTCTCCCCTCCCCACCTTTTGCTGTGGTCACACACACACACACACACACGCTGTCTCGTGTGTGCAGAAACGGAAAGGGATTTTGGGGATCAAGAAATGGTGGTATGGAAGGAGAACCCCCACGGTGGAGGGAGGGTAAAGCGAGAAGGGGAGGGCTCACTGGTGTAATTTCGGGGTTGGTCCAGGATGATGTCATAGCACTGAGCAAGTGCCATGGCCAGCCCGTGGGTACTTTCTAACGCTCCCCGTCCATCTGACCTCTAATACCATCGGGCTGAAATATTTAACATGACATTCATTTTCGCCCTGAAAGGCCATTTTTCAGTGCTTTCCCTGGAAAAGGCTGTTCCCGAGCCGCAGCCCGAGGTGGGGGAGGCGGCACACAACTAACTCTTCCGGCACACACCCCTTTCCCTACTACAAAGGCATCCACAGCAATCACATTTGCAATAGTACAAATCTTGATGGATTCATCCCATCCCCCTCCCCTTTGTAAGCCCACAGCCCGCTGTAAGCCCTCTCTCTCTCTCCCCCTTATCGCAGCCCAGCAATCCTTCCAAGGGATCAGGCTGGAAAATGCAGTCACGGTACAGTTGCTTGAAATAAATGAATGAATGAAAAAAAACCAGGCAGCGGCTCAGGGCGGGCAGCAGGGATCTTATTGTTCCCAAACCCATCTGCATCTGCACCTCCACGGCGCTTCAGCACCTCTCACACAGCTCATACCACACTTTATGCACATGCAAATAAATATATTAACAAAAGGGATAGGTGGGAAATGCAGGGGAAGGGGGAATGAAATGGCATTAACTTCACCCGGGAAGGTGGGTTATCTCGCATACAGTGGAGATGCACAGAGAAATTAAATATATTCCACATTTACATCTCTCTCTCACACACACACACAGAGGCAAAATCTCTTTCAGTGCAATAGCCAGTTGCTATGCCAACACCACCAACAGCACAGGGAGGGGAGGGAGGCAATGGGGGCTCGGAGCCGGGGTGGGGTGGGATGGGGCGGGTGGGGGGCTCTTACCAAAGATGCTGATTTGATTGTGGCAAAGCGCTCTCGGTTCCGGTAGTGGAGGGCCTGATTCTGCACTGACTGGGTAGGCCGCACCTCAGGCCTGCGATCCCTGTGGCCCACCTCATCCCTTATAAATACATGATCCTGCAGAAATGGATAAAAACAAGGAGAAAGTCCGGCTGTGCTCTTCCCGCGGCGGCGGCTGCCTCTCTCTCACCCCTCTGTCTGCACAAGCGCGGCTGTAGGAGAGGCATAGTTCAGCTCTCTGCTATTCCCGGCAGCTCCCACCGTACAAAATGAATAAGCAACACATTGCAGCTCGGCTCGGCGCGTCAGCTGATCGCTAGCGGGATGCCTCCGAATCCCTGGATCGGGCTGCCTTCCCTTTTTTTTCTTTTGGTTTTTTTTTTTTTTTTTGGCCTTGCCTTTTTTTTTTCTTTTTTTTTTTCCCCTCCTTTCCCTAAACCTCCAGTATCACATATGTGCGAAAAAACAAGCAGCTGGGGCGCGGGAAGCGGCGCGGAGCGATCGGAGTCCTCGGGAAGGTCGGGTTCAAGCACTGCAACCCAGCGATCCTGGGGAAAACGTGATTCCCATGTCTAGCCACGGAGATGCTGTTCCCTTTTAACACAAGAGCAACATCCTGCCTCATTCCCTTTGCCGAGCGGGCTGCCCTCGATAGGGTTCCTTTGTCCCTCGGTTGCTATCTGCTGCGGGGGACCAGCATCCTGGCTAAATCCACGGCAGGCTGGAGAGCACCAGGAAAGCCTCCGTGACCACTCAGGGATCCTGCTTTCCAGTCATGATCCTGCACAGTTCTAGCACTTTCTCTCCACAGCCCACAAAGGATTTTTTTTTTTTTTTCCCCTTTCCCTTTTAAAGCAACAGCTCCCAGGTTTTAGCAGGAATGGCTTCCCGGTGCAGCCTCACTCCTGGCTCTCTCTGCCAGGGCTTGGCCAGGAGCGGCCGTGCCTCTCCGAAACGGAGCGGGCACATTCTGCCATGGAGCAAAGCTCCAGGAGAATCATCCTGTCAGAAAGGCCAGCGAAAAAAAAAACCACCACCACGATTTTCCTAATTGGAACGGTGACTGCCCTGAGGCTACAGCTCTGGGATGGAGCAGCCTTGGGACACCAGGAACATCCCACCGCCCTCGCCACAGCTGGACAGCAGCACCCGCTCCACAGGGCACCAGTGGGGACACACCTGTCACCCACCAGTTTCCTGACTCCCATCCTCAACCTCCAGCTCAACCTCCCAGGAAGACTGGGATTCTTCCTGAGTTAAATCAAGTTTCCAAGCGTTAAGGGTGCAAAATAAAGGCTGCCAGAGCCTATGAAGACACCAACCCTCGCAGGGAACAGCTGGTTCCACGCACCAAGTGTTTGCAGGTGAGCAGGGGCAGCCCAGCGGTGAGAAACCAGTCACCATGGAGTGGCATCTCCACCAGGACACTGCTGTTATCCCAGTGCTCCTTTCCAGCTCAGCAGACACCTGGTTTCCCTCTCTGCTGGCCCCAGTTTCCAGCTGCTTCTCCACCCACACCCATTCAGCCCCTTCCAAGAGGATTGTGGAAATGATTTCAAGCAAAACCCAAACAGGTACAGAAATGCTGATATCAAGAGCTGAACAACACATTGATTAAAAGTGTTTTTAAACTCCAAACCTTTCCTCATATCCTTCACTTTGAGTGCTCCAGCTCCACGCTCGCCTTTCCCTTGCCTTGCACAGGGAGCACAGCGGCCAAGGCCACCACTGAGCCAAGGCTGCACTGGCTCCTCCACACCCACCACAGGGACACAGAACGAGCCAGAACAGTAAAAAAGGCCAGCGCTCCATAGAAATACCAGGAATATGGAGTGTAACAAAAAGTCACAGTTTCATTTGATATTGGTCACCCTGATAGTGGACATTTGTGGCACAGCGTGACAGAGGGGGCTGCGTGACAGAAGGGCAATTGGTTTGATCTCTGATGCTCAATTTAAGCATGCTGGTGGGACAGGCAGGGCTCTCAGACTTGCACATGCTCCTGAGAAAGGCATATCTTAGGCTCTAGAACAGTCATCCCAAAAAAACTTGATTAAACATTTAAAGTCTCACACTATCAATCAGTTTAACGGGACTCGTGGCTTCACCGGAAGGAGATCAATCCCTAATTTTCTACAGCACTCCCACCCCAATAGGTGACAGCAGGTGTAAGGAGGACTCTGTGCAAGGCCATCAGGAATACCCTGGACAACCCAAAGCATTCAGGCTGACTAACATCACATTCTGGGTTGCTATATCTACTGATGTCTTTTGGAGCCTTCTGGAACAACAGGCCCCCCAAGCCAGGCAAGGTCCCATCCAACCCCAACCACTCCATGATTCTATGAACTGCCAAAGGGAACTTATATACAGGCTAAAACTGGAACAATCTCATAACAAAAAAAATACAGCTGAATAAAAAAGTCCTGTGGTAAAGATCTATACAAGACTCACCCACCTGGACCATGGAGGAAACAACAGTACACAGGAGTTACTCCTCCTTTACTATAGCTCTGAAATCAAGGTGGAGACAGGGCAAGTACCACCCATGGTCATACACAGAGCCTGCAGCAGCACCTGTGAACGTACAGAGCAGCATCCCAATCCCTGGACCATATTCCCTCTCTCCATTACATCACTACGGCAGGGGGAATGTGAAATATTAAAACCAGAGAAGCAGCAAATCACTGAAAAAAAAAAAAACCACCAACCCAAAACCCAAATCCCAAACTTTTAAAACAGGCATTCAGATTTTTCCAGAATCCTCCAAAACACCACCTCAAACCACAAGCTGAAATTGTAATTACTCCTTATACAGAAAAATTATTCTGTGATTTACTCTCTGTTATCTCAGAGGTGGATTTCTAGAGGGCAGAATGTCACCCTGGTCCTGTTTTATGGGACTTCTGGTTACCTCAGTGCACACAAGCAGCTCAGAGCAGAAGCTAATTGCCCTTCAGGAATGTGAATTAACTTTCAAACTGAGCTGGGCAAAGAATGGGAAAATTCCTTTGCAACAAAGCAAGCCAAAGGACCAATTTCAAGGGGACAAAAAAACTCAGTGGTTGTCCTTGGCACCCTTTAATGTGGGATCTGAGGACGCTGCAGCAGCCAGGCATCTACTATCAACTCATGGAACTTTCATAGCCTAAATTCTGTCACGTAAGTTTTTTTTTTTTTCCTAAAAAAAGCTGTCACACCACCAGAAATAAAAACACTTGGCATGAAGAGTTACCAAGTCTAACAGGTCACACTGCCACAGCGAGTGATAGTAGGAGAAATAAACCTAAGAGTAGCCCTATCTTCATGTTCCTCAGACGGTGTGACTGATGGCTACTATGGCAAACATCCACCTACAAACCCAGAACATCGACCTCTGTTCTTTTAATTTTATTTTCTTTCCCCAAAAGCTTGCTAAGAGACACTGCACATCATTTTGCCTTTCAGGTTTTGGCAGAGATCAGGACATTTTGTTTCAAACTTTTAGCTCCAGATCTGTGGGAAACAAACACCCAAAAGTGGTACCTCAGCTCGAGGTACTCAGTAAGCAAAATCTGACTGAAAGCACCCCAGAAACAACTCATCAAGTTTGGCTGAGGGTATCCCTCTCAGCCCCAGATCTGCACTTCAAACCCGTATTTGTTTTTCAAGTATTTTCTGCATGTATTTCACTTCTCATCTGTTTTCTGTGGGGTTTAACTGCATTGAGGATGCAATTTTGGGCATGCTCAGATCCCACCTCACATTAAATCCCTCTATTTGGGGTCAACAATCTGGAATCTTCAACTTCCTGCTGAAGGGAGTAATTTGTTATCCTGCCTGTATCATCCACATAAACAAACAGGGGTATTTGGTTGGGTGCTGGCTTTGACATTGCTGATCATATTTGCCAGGACAAAACCTCCCAAGTATTTCTGCAGTATTATCTGACCAGAGCTGGTGGAGCTTCCAGTTCCTTCAGTGGTGCTTCCAGGTGGATATCTAAATGGCTACTCCTGGTGTGTTGTCTGAGCATCTTACAATGCACATGAGCTCCTGCTCAAACCATCAGTCTTGCCAAGGTCACTCTACAGAGTAAGAACCTGCATTTTACTCCCTAGAGTCCACCCCAGTGCTACTACACACTACCTTTTCATCCTCCTCACTTAAAAAAGGGCTTTATCATCCAAACTCTGACCACTCTGCACCAGCCCAAAGCTGGAACAGCTACACTTTCCCCTCAGAAGGACCAGTCACTTGCACAGTGTTTTTTGTTATGCACACCAAATAAAACCCTTCACAAATGCTGTTTACACAGGAGGATTCACAAACTGGAAGGGCTGCCAGTCTCCCAGACAAACAGGAAAGGCAATTTCCGAGCCACAGTAAGGACTTTAATGGAATTGCAGCAAATCCCTGCCTTCTAGGAATTTAAAGAGCAAGGAAAACAACAGTGTGCCATCATTCATCTTAATACACCGCACTAAATGCTTTGATAATCTACAGAGGCATTTCAGTACCAAGAATCTTTCAAGACAAGGCTTCAAGTCCCCAACCTGCTTGACTTGATTCCAGAAGGTACATGAGGGGTCATGCCTGCCAGCACATGTGAGCCAAAACTAAGTAATTACCTAAATACCCTTTACATCTCATAAAAAGCATCTTTTCCAAGTATGAATCATAAATCTTAGATATGCAGGAGAACACCCTCAGCTTTGCCTCAGCTGTAGCTCATGTAGAGCCACCACACCAGAGCACTGTCTGGGCACAGAATTCTCCACAAGTGCTTGCACATTAATTATGGCAGCAACAGGCAACACACAGAAGGTTAATTTGATGGATTTGGGAAGGCACTCAAGTTGCAGCAGTTATTACAGAGGCACCTTATTATTACAGACACTGGGCAAGAAATTGTGATGATCAACTGCAAACATCCTCTTTTCATCTTTTTGTTATAAACTAGATTTTAGTCCCAAGATTTCCCTGATACTTTATTGCCCAGGTTTGAGAAAGTACTGATGATTTTAAGGTTGAAGCAAGAAACAGAAACAACTGAGCATTGTAGTTGAACAAAAATAACACTGCAGTGGCTTTTTATTTAGATTAAAAGAGCACAACATCTTACTCTTATAGTTTTGTGGGAATATGAGGGCAACAAAATATTTCTGGGAAGCCACCTGTGCCCACACTGCCATATACCAGCAG
>JAWWEU010000037.1:4069643-4110139 GCA_035583155.1 Acropternis orthonyx | reverse complement strand
AGCAGGTGACAAAACATCTGATAAATCAACTGATGTCTATAACTCTTATTTTATTGTCTTACTCTGGGAGCTAAAGTCTTTATCCTCATTTCTAAGATGAATTAACTGATATTTATCTGCTTTTAAAATCTGGGTTATGTGTCTTTGAAGCCCAGTGTATTTGGAGTTTAACTCCCTGCCCCCACTTGGCCTTTTTGGGGGCTCTCAGATACAACTGGGTTTGTATTAGAGGTGTCCTTTAATCTTCAGCTCTCACCCTGTGCAGCTGAACAAGCTCCCAACAGGAGGGACATGAGAATGTGTATCCATAGGCAAGATGATCCCTGGATGGAGAGGCAGAGTTATTTAACTGTCTTCAGAAGAGAGACATTACACCACAGAACTCTGAGATGTACATGGTCACCAACCTGAAACCTGCAAAGGGGCATGGAAAAATTCCTACTGGGACAGCACATCCAAGCTGAACACCTGAATTTCCAGTAAAGAACGTGCTGGTGATCGAGGCATCTTCCTGTGGGAACAGGTTTGGATCCTGGGGATGGACTGGCATCCCAGGGAAGGGAGGGTGCAGGCTTCTTGCCTGAATAGCAGACATTATAGCCATTTTTTCCCTCCCAGGAGTTTAGGACATAGATATAAATGAAATTACATAAAAAGCTACACATTCAATTACAGCTTTTTATTATTATTGTTTTCCTCCTGTCCAGTGATTTTTATTCCAACCTACCAGTTGTACTCTGCTGACAGGGGGGAGTCACTCTAAGCCCAAGTTAAGAGCATGGAGCTTCTCCTGCTGCCCCAAAGCTTTTGTGTCCTGGAAGGGAAGAGCCTGTGCCTGTTTTTCATGGAGGAATTACCCCAAATTCTCCACCAGGCAAAACCCAAGCACCTTGGCCATAATCAACTAGTACAGCCAGTGAAAATTAACCAGATCAGAACAGGTCATTTCACTTACCCTGTGACCACAAAACATTTTTGGAAGTTACAGCCAACTAGCAGCTGTTAAAAAAAAGAAAGAAAATAAGTTGTTTACAACTGCTTTTTACCACATCAGCCTGTTTCTTATGCTTTGCCTCTGCCTTAGGGAGCTGGTGACAGATGCCAGGAGGGCTGGGTGGAGGTGGCTGAAGCCTCCCCCAGCCAAGCACCACAGAGCTGATGGTCTGCTCCTGATTTACCCCGGGACAGGGCCACTCCAGACTGGCTCTCTGAAGCACTGCAGGCTGGGAACTGCATCTCACAGGACCACAGATTCCTTCACCCTGCATTTTACATGACATTCTGAGGCTGAGGCATCTGGCACTTACAGCTTTGAGCCTTAGAAAATATCAGCAATCCAGGCCATTTTGCCATCTTGGTCCCTTTACACAGCCTGCTACATCTGGGGGTTGTTAATTAACACATTTGTGGAATACCACAGTTTTACACAACACTTCTGACTTGACCCATGTCAAAACCATCTCATATGTGACCCTATGGCCACAGAATGCAGACAGCTGGCTGATTGTGTTCATCAGGATTTTCTTTTTGGCCTTTAGAGGCTGATAAAATGCAAAACAAATGCTGAAATTAAACTTGAACCCCAGGTTCTTTCCATTTTGTTTGTGATGGGCTCCTGGGTGATACCCAACTCAGGGCTCACTTGCTTTTCAACACAGCTTCATCACAGCTCCCAGAAACAATTAAAGCACAAAGATAAACTGAAGTCTTGGCAGAACAAGGAAATTTACCTTTAAAATAAAGTGGGATGTATGTGCACATAAACGCCCTCAACTGCCCTGCTCCAATTTTAGTCTCTTCATGTGTATTAACACAAACACATTTTCCATTTAAAATAGCATTCCCCAAGGTAACAGAGAATAAAAAATCACGTATTACATTAAAACAATATATTCCAGGACTGGAATATGTCCTGCTACACAGAGTCTAAATCTGCCTTATGGACACACACAGCTGAAGGGAACGCTTTCCAATGGAGCAGGAATCTGCTACACTGCAAGGATCAGCAAGTGCAGCCAATCCTCAACTGTTTTGTAAAGACCATCAGTGCACACCTGGGGTTTGTGCTTCCAAAATTACCCTAAAACACCTGTGTTAAGCGACCTACAGGTGATTCCTTTTTCAGTAATTCAGTCACAAGTGTGCAAGTCACCCTGTGTTTTGAAAGCAGGTCAAAACTTCCATGTGGTGTCATGTTTGTGCATCCTACTCAGCTGAACACCTTAACCTCAAAACAAGAGCTATGCAAAGTCTAGGAGTACTGAATTCACAGCATCAGAAATCCTGCATTTGTTCTTTAGAAGTTCCATGCAACCACTATAAAACACAACATTATTTTTAAAACAAGCAGGAACTCTACCCCTTTCACAAATGCCATTTATATCTGGTGGGAGCAGCTCACATTTTGTTTTCATCACATGGAGTAAACACTGAGGAGTAACATTATAACCTATGTGTATATCAGCCCCTCAAACTTCTGTTTTAATGAAGTAGTAAATATGACTACCTAATAATGTGAAAATAAAGTTAACACACATTTCTGAACCCACACAAAATGAGAAAAAGCTCCAACTATAACCACCCAGAACACACATCAGTGGCACTGCTCTTCTTCCAGGATGGTTCCTTTGGCTGGCATTTGGTAGCTAAGACTGTTCTTTTTTCAGAAAGGTAAAAATAAAATCTTCTCTAAAGGTGCTTTCAAATGTATTTCAGAAAGATGTAAACCCCTAAAACCTACGTAACTTATCTGTCAGTATCTTTAAACACCTAAGACCACCTTTGGTTAAAGACAAAATTTCTCAAGAGCAGCCTTTTGTAAACACTTCAATACTCAATGACACAAATAGTGTATTTCAGGAGGAAAAACTGCTTACAAATATTTAGTTAGTTAAAACCAGGTTTTACTGTAACCCTGCAAACAAGAGATTTGTGGTTTTCACGCTGCTGTAATGTTTTACCTCCTCTGGCAAAAAGCAAACCTACACTTTGAAGTTCCTTGCAAACGAAATCACACAACCAACCTACATTTTGCTGCCCACTAGCAATTGACTCTACTAAGGCCAAGCCAAAACTAGTTCAGTCAAACAAATAGCTGAGATCAGATGCTGACTAACAGCTGGACAACTTTAGCTTGGTATCCAGCACTAAGAAAACAAAAGGCAACAGATCACAGCATGCAGCAAGAGAGCAGAAAAGCATCGAGTGGAATTTGACTCCAAACATACCTCGCGGGAAGGGTCCAAAGTTCTGCAAACTTCCACTTCTCATGAGGGAAATCCAAGTGCAAGCAGATTTTAATCACACACTGTGACTGGTAAAGGGTTAGCTGAGCTGCTGTGACCACTGGTCAGCACAGCACAGGACACAGAACAGTCATTCCCGAGGAGACAAGGATTGATGTCCCAAGCAGAGATGGAGAAGTGCACATGCGGGGCCGGGCGAAGAGGCACATGCAGCAAAAGTCTGGGTGGCCCTGCCTAGGCACTGCCAGCTCTTTCATTAGCAGCCTCTTTTTATTCACAGAGGTTATTCAAATGCTTTTATAGGATAAAAAACAAACCCCACAGAACTTGATTCTGGCAAGCCCAGCACCAGCTCCTGCTCCCAGCAGATGGCTCAGCACAAGCCCAGAGCAGAGGGAGCGGGTGAGCCAAGAGGGACTGCAGGAAGCCATGGAGAGCACCAGGAACATACCTTCTTGTGAACAACGGAGGAACTGGAATTAATGGTGCTCTCGTCACTATGCATCATGACCAGCTCAGGGCTGCTCTCATCCAGGACCTCCTGCATGCTGCTCACACTGCTGCTCTGGCTGCCCGTGCTCACAGACATGCTGGGGATGGAATGGTTGCTGCCCAGACTGTCCATCTTCCTACTCAGGTTTGATCCATGCTCACTGTCCTATAAAACAAGGGGCATCAGTTACAGATACTGCAGGAGATCACCTGCCCAGCATGAGTCTGCAATGCCCAAAGTCTATTTTAGAGGTGACTCTGCAGACTTCAAGGTCATTATTTTGCCAACTAGATTTCTCAAGGCTGCTTGAGTCGTGGGATACTGTGTATGGGCAGGCAGCTCTTGCATCTTCCCCTGTGGTCTTACTGCATCAGGCTTCAAAGCCAGCTTTTTCCAGCTACCTGTAAGTCTGGGCATGGCTCTTGGCTTGATAGGAGACATCCAGGAATACTGGATGGCTGGTGGAAGGAGTCTCATAATTAAAAGACACAATCTAAGTTTGAATTCAAACAATGCTCCAGCTCAGGATATGCTACAACACATTTCCTGAATCACAACATATGTAAGACAGTGAACCCACTGGGTTATTATTTGATAAATTTTGCATGGTGCTTAACAGGTGTAGAGGTTTTAACCTCCACGCCCCAAGCAGTTCAGCAATTACATTTTGTCAAGCCAAAAACCCCTTGAAACTTGTGTTTTCAGTCAAGATGAAGATGAATGAAGAATTTTAGCAGCTGACTCAGAAAAGCCCGCATTATTACAGGTGTTAATATTTAGATATAAATAAATACTCCTCATGTAGGAGATATTTTGGATTCTACAGACAAAGTTCAGAAGTTAGCAGCCTTTTTTCTTGTTCCATACTCATGGGAGTACAGTAATCCCAGAGTATGTGCCTAGTGTGGACTGATTTAGCGAATCTGTGGAGTCCTTTGTAATTAACTAGTGGCACTGAAGAGGCTTGCAAGGAGTTCACACTGAGGACAGAGCTCCAAACATCCTTCAGCTCCTGGTCTGAAACAGCCTTGACTTGCTAAAATGAGCAGCCTGCTGCTGCACCCAGTTTGTCCTGGCCTCCAAAGGGAGCTTGGGGAGAATTATGTTACAAATCAATTAACAGGGAAATCATTTTGTTGGAGATTGACAGAAAGATAAAATTGAGACTCGATGGATTTATCTTTGATTGTGTGATCATTTTTTAAGCAATCAGCAGATCATTCAGAGCCTGCATGAGAGCACTTAAAATTCAAAATAATACTGGTTTACAGAGAACATGAGAATGAAAATATTTTCAGGATGCTTATATAAAGTTGCAGGAGAAATAACATAATGAAGCATCTGAGATGAGGCAGTGGCTGTGCAATTAATGAATGTCTATGCACAAAGGACAGAGATGAGATTGCAAATGCAACCTTAACACTGGCTTCCTGACTTCAATCCTTTCCAAATGACCTCAACCTTCTTCTAAGAGCTCTGAGGAAGGCATTAGTAATATTTTGAGTGTTAAAGATTGGTAAGGCTCCTCTTCTACCTCAGAAGGTAGAAAAAGGATGTATCTTGTGGCATTTACAGTGGAGCAGGTTCTGTAACCAGTTAAGCAGCAACTGAAGCACGTGCTGTTCTCCTTTCACTGCTGAGTTAGTGACACACACGAGCAATAGATACAACCTCCTCTGGTGGGACACAGGCTCAGGGGTCAAATGCAGTGCAGAGCATGCTGTGCACATGCAGAGTGTGAATTCCAGGAGGGACAATAGCTCTTCTCCCCATTTTTTGAGGAGTGAGGACAGTAAGAATAGAAGGTACATCTTCGAGTCAACTACTACCACGTGTATCCTGCTGAGCTCGGAACTGCTCAAGTCAAGTGAGCAGTCAACCCATCCCCTGGCACTTTCCTGCCCTGTCACTCTCTGGAGATGTTGTCACACATGGGGAGAGAAACTTGGGAGGTTTCAGTGCAGAGGTCTGACAATCCCCCACTCCCCAGCTATGCTTCAGCTCTGGAAGCTGGAAGGTCAAAACAGCAGCACTTGGTAGTTTTAATCACAGCAGATGCTGCTCTTGGCTCCTTTTGTGCACCTCCAACCCAGGGAAGGAGAGCACTAAGTGCTGGTCCCCTCCTCCTGAGCCTCTCCTACCTCACACTCAGGTGCCCATTTTTTAAAGCAGAGCTCTAGTTTAGGTTTGAAGGAACATTTGACACACACAAACCTCAAACCCAAGTTCCCCCTGAAGATATGCTGAGCTTGGGCACTTCTCTGTGTCTTATTACCTCACTATACTGCAGCAAAAGGAATACAGACATCAATTTGTCTGACAATGTTTTCCACTGAGAACCAGTCACGGATTTATTTATCCAATGTGCCTGCACCAAGAGACATTAATTTTCATCTAAGCTCATCAATTGAAAAAGTGACTGGTTTCCTTCTTCACAGTTAAGGTCAATTATCATACACTGATTAAGTGGGTTGTTTGTTACAAGATTTAAACTGAAGCCGAGTTTTATGTCTTTAACCTTTTTCTTCTTTAACATTAAAGAATTTTAAAAAATAAGTCTTACTAATTCAATTATTTTTTTCAGCTCATGATAGGCCCATTACTTTATAGTAAAGTTATGGTAATTGAAAAAATATTAACATTAATGGAGTGGTTTTGACTGTGCTGATGAGAAAGGGAAGTTTGGGCTGTCAAAGACCTTCTTTCACACAGGTTGGGAGCCACTTCTTGCAAAGAACCTCCCCCTGAATGAGTTTCTTCCCTAAAGCTCCCAGAAAGGCCACCATTGGGAAATAACCCCAAGTTTGAGATGTGCATTTATTGGCTTTAACGCACAGAAAGAGCTACTATCACTCATCCTATCCCTGCCTCTCTGCTGATCCAGGTGATATTTCACCAACATTCCTCACCTAGGCTGTGCTTGTTGTGTCCCCTTAAGGAGAGGAACATCTCACTTGCCCTAAAATTACTTGCAACAGCGCAAATGGGGCAACAAAACAGAAGTACCTCCTCCTCCTCCTGAGACTCGTTCAGAGGGCCATTCCGTGTCTCCTGGAAGAGGATTTTCTTCATTTTCCGGTACTGCAGGTTATCCAGCTCCCTCACGGCATCCTTTGTCCTTTGGATGAGGTCTATGAGCACCCTGGGCGGTCGGTCCCGGCGCACAAAGTCGTGCTGAATGAGAGGAAATCAAACACCGCGGCTTTCAGACGTGACACTGGTGAGGTGTGACACGAGAACAGGGACAGGGGGGACTTTGGAGAGCCCTGAAGTGACAGCTCCCGTTCAGAAACTGGTTTGTTCATATTCAGTAATTGGTAACACCCATTCTGACAGACTCCAAACACACTGAGCTTAGACTGGGGTCAGGTTTTCTGAGCTCTCCAGGCCACACAGCTGGTTCACCCCTCCCTGAGCTGGTTCACAAGGCAGTGCCACTTCAAACCTTAGAGGCACAGGGCTTCAGAATGAGCAAAATGCACAGAGGACAAACAAGGATCAATCCTGACCCTGCAACACGACCTGCAAAGATTTATCCTCCATCCAGCTATTCCAATTCACACATAAAAACCAGAGGAAAGCTGCAAGGTTTATTTATACCCAAAGAATTTGTAGTCAGAGTTAAAGTAAGATCAGGTTTTTATCAACTCCCTGCACAGATTTTAAGTGTAGAGTTAATAAATTCTTTAATGGTATTTAAGCACATGATTAAAGGCTCTTCCTGAACTGTACAACAACTGTCAGTACAGCAGGAAAGGCTCCAGCTTTCCCATTTAATTTTGGCTAAAGCAGAGAGCCTGAGTGCACTTGCCAATACTCTGTATGGTGTCACTGCAGCTGGGTCTGTTGCTCAGTAGGCACACCAAGGGACATGGCCTTAGGGCACAAACATCCTCTGCATGCTTGTAGAAAAATTTGCAATAAAAAAAGGGAAATTGAGGGGGGAAAAAAGTTGTTCTCTACTGTGCATTGCAAATGCCACAAGGGGCTTTTGTTAGAGCCCCAACAGCTGGACCCACCTGCAAGGCAATCTTCAGGAGGGTCATATTTGCTCTGTTGTGGGCTCAGGGTCTCAAGTTCAAGAGCTAAAACCTCCATCTGGAGAGCTGGAGTAACCAGCACATGGAACCCCAGCCCTCCTTAAAACAGGAGGCTTCAACACAAAAGTTGAAAGGATGAGCTAATCATCTTTTAATGATTTGTAAATAAACAAGGAAAGTATCATGCCACAAGCTTATTTCTTGTTTTTAATTGAATTCAAACTGCTGTGCCTTTGAGTTTTGCTAATGGGGACAGCCAGTCATTTCAGTACCCATATTTTGCTGGTAGTGATGGTGTTTATTTTTGAATCAGAGCTAAAAGTTCTAAACATCATTTCACACAGAAACAAAATGAATCATTTCAGCTCCTCAACGCAGATAACCACCATTTATTTCTCTGTGAACAGTAACACTCTGCAGCTTATTTATGATTTGAAAAAAAAGGCACCCATTTTTATCTCATTGTAGATCACTTTTAGAAAGCAGCAACGCATTTGGAACAACAATCCTGAACTTAAATCCATTCTCTATGTCCACTCAGATATTAAAATGTGACCACATGGAAAGGGCTGGCACAGAGGGAAGAAAACCAAACCAAAAGGCTTTTGCATAATGAGAATACAAATGTGACATTAAAACGGATTTTGTCTAAATTAAAATGTCTAAATAAAAATGGAGTTGGACTCGACATCCTGATGAGTCCCTTCCAACTCAGCATATTCTATGATAGATTTGGCTAAATTACATATAAAAGATGTAGTCACCCCTCGGCTGGGTATTGTGCACCTCTAAGAAAAGACGGTTGAAAGGACTTAATTTATATGCTTTTTCCAACTGCAAGAAAAAAACCCACATCAACAAACCCCAGATTAAAAAGGAAGAGTCTGTTAGTCTAAAGGCAGGGAGCACATGGACTGGAAAAGTCACTACCAGAACTCAAATCTCCTGGGAATGTCATGCAAGTTGAAAAAAAAAAAGAGGGGAAAAAATATTTTAAAACAAGTTTTATAATTGCTTTTAATTTTAAAAGTGAAAAATATTAGTAAGGTAGTTTTTGGTTGTGGTTTGGTTTTGATTTTTTTTCCCCAACTTCAACTGTATTTTAATGTCATTACAGTCATTTGACTATTTTCATGTCAGATAATGCATTGAAACAGAGTTAATTTTCAAACACATCATTTAAAACCCTGTCCCCTTTAAGAAAACATGGCCATGCAAATTGTCTTTATTGCTGTTTACTGTACACAAGTGAAAAGCCCTCAAAAGACAAAAATATTCTTACAATATAGGAAGCTTTAGGGAGAGCTACTGCAGGAGGGAACACTGATGGCACTGTGAAAGTCTAAAACCAAGTAAAATACTGAATATACATGATTCCAGACTCAGATCTCAGCTCTAATTGTTTGTAAAGACTCCAACCTGAGCTACTCAGGAAATCACATCCTTCACTGAACTCAGCCTGTTCCTAGAGAGCAGCAGGGCTGCCAATCCACGGGAATGAATCATTCCAAAACCCACAACATAAACCTGTTAGTTGGTCAGTGTGCTACAGGCAGAACCAGAGAACAAAATGCTGGTTATTTGCCACAACACAAATGCATCACAAGGGGGGGAAAAAAAAAAAATATATATACACCAGGTGCCAAAGAGAGCACAAACAGCTCCTTCATCAGCCTTTACCTGGAGTGAAGGCATGAGAGTTAAACATGAAACACTCTCTGCGGTCCAGGCTTAAAGCAAGGACAGGAGTGAGCACAGAGCTGGCTCAGAAACACCCAGAAAAATGCATTTTACTGAGCTGAAAGAGCTCCAAGAGGAGCCATAAAACACAGGCTGATGGAGGTCTTAGCACAAAAACCAGCATGGAAAGGCTGCCAGGAGGACACGGAGCAGTGACTGTGGGAATGAAGCAACACACCCAGCGGAGCCAGCGATGCCCCTGCTCAGGTACTGAGGGGGAAAAAAAGCTGAGTGCTGTTTACCTGGGGTGCAACAGCAGCATGTCACGCAATTGGCACCAGCAACCTGAGGCACAGCAGGGCTACTGCTCAGTTTGAAAGAAAGGCAGTGCTTAAAAGAAAAGAGAAAGCTTGATGGAAAAAGGGGATGGCCAAGATTTCACACCTTCCTGCCTTCTAATGGAAGGCTGCTCCTGAATTTCCCAAACACAAAGCTCTTGGAGTTATAAACAGTTCCCGTATTTCTCAGGTGAAACTGAAACCAAACGACTCAAACTGGAACTGATTTATGATTCGCTGATAAAACCCTGGCAAACATCACTCCCAGCACAAGGCTCTTGGCAATTATGGACCTGTACAGGCCCTTTCCAAAATGATTCAGTTATTTTCAAAACAAGTTGAATTAAATGGGTACATATTAAAGGGATATAAGCAACTTTTGGGGTTGGTGGTTTGATCAGGGGAGGGGGTTAGCCTTGGCCTATCCTCAGTGCTACTTTTAGCTGCCAAGTGTGATGCATGAATGTAGGAAAAAAACCAAAAACCCAACAAAAAGTAGATCAGAAAGGCCCAAATGAATGACTTGCAATAGAGCAAAATTAAGAGGTGGAGCAATCTTGAGATTAGCTCAGTTGGTTAGAACATGGTGTTAATAACACCAGGGTTGTGGGTTTGAGATCATTCACTTCAAGGTTGGACTTGATCCTTGTGGGTCTCTTTCACCTCAGAATATTCCATGAGATCAGGCAGAAAGATAATTAGAAGATACATATCCAAAAGGTATGAACAGATAAAGAATTAATCATGGTTACATTAGTATTGTTAGAGGAAAAAAAGGTCAAGATAACCCCCCTGAACAGGACAGCTCAGAGCACTCCACACAGACCAATCCTGCTCTGGACAGGAGACAAACGTAAGTCATCCAGAGTCTTCCCATTTCCAATACCCACATTCCTTTCAATAACAAGCCCCTATCTGTAAATCTTTATTAAGAGCTCAATCCTCTGATCATCTCAAAGAACTACCAGCTCTGCAAAAACATCTGCCACTTCCTCTGTATCTCAGGAAGACTGGCTAAGTCTAGATTTTGAGTAGCAATTAAAATGGCTTCTTAGATTTTCTATCACTTCCACAGTAACAGCCTGGAACAAATGACAAGCCTTGAATCTCACAGAAATCCCACACAGGTTTGGTAGCAAATACTGCCTGTTAAACAGAGAAACAGCATTTTTCCTTACTGGAGAAGGCAAGCAGATAAAAAAATAAAAGGGGCACCAGCAAATTAACAGTTACGCCACTTTATACAAAACCATAACTCTTCCAAAAAGGTCGTTGCTTTCACCTAAGCTTCACCAAGGTGTAGCTTTGCCCATTCCCTCTGCCCCCAGGATTGCATCCAGTTTTCTCCCTCATTTCTGTCTGCTGTTCCAGACACCACAACTCAAGGCACAGCATGGCAGAGAGGCTGCTGAAACCTCCTCCTTCATCCAAGCTGCAGCAAACATACCCCCGAAGCGCTGCCTCCACAGAAAACTGCGGGCTTAAATTCACTTCTGCAGCACGGATTTCACTAACCTGTTTGTCCTTGGTAATACTTTTACTGAAAGCATTGTCTTAGGAAAAGCAAGATTGAAAAAATAAAAATCAAGATTAAATCCTTCTATCCCTCTCCTGCTGACAGGTTCTTCCTCCAGCCAAAAGCCCTGGTACTCACACTGTTATCCCCATGAGGACTGCAAGTTCTCCAACACCAGGAACTCCTCACCCAACAGCAGAACTGGTTTAACCACACAGCCCACCTCTGCTTTCCTCCAGTAGTTCAAGTCTTGAGCATCAGATTATAAAGAGAATTTACTGACATAATAGAAAAAGTCAGGAAATAATAAGCAACCTAAAACGCTCTTTAGAAGACCTCAAATCTCTGTTGATTCAGACAAGAGCAAAACCAACTTTTCTTTTTTTTTTTTCTTCTTATCTTTCTTTGTTTTTGTAAGGGCAAATATTTGTTCACCATCTTTACAATTATTTTGGTAGACAAACAGATTTTCCCCCAAACTTCTGGAAAAGATTTGATAAATTACCCGTAACAAATCTGTTGATGATGGCCTTTCCTGAGGTATTTTCTGTAAGCAGTAATCAACAAATCCCCTAAAGGAGTCTGTCCTGTAAATGAAAAAAATAAAAATAAAAAAAAAGCTCTAAATGAAAAAAAGAAGCTTAGGATGTGGAAGACATGCAAACTTATTAGTGCAAAGCAACAGAAAAATCTCGACTGATTTGTTCTTAAGTTGGAGGGCAGAGAAATTCACTGAATTTTCCAAACTCAGGAAGTTGATCCCATCAGGTCTTTCACAGTTAAGGACTGTTGAAACAAACCCAGACACACAACTATCCCCAACCACAAACCAAAAACCAAGCAAGGACTACATGTACCAGTCACTATTTACAATTTTACTTCAACTACTGAAAAATAAGTGACAATTAAATTATTGGGAACTCCAGAAGCACTCTCTGGAAGCTTCCCCACACAGGTAACACTGCCTCAGTAAAGCACCTCAATGCAATGCTGAGCTCAGCAACAGTTTAGGCTTTATATGAGGTTGCATCACAAATGGAAAGAAGAAAACTGGTCTTTTAAATCCCACTGAACTCTCCTAAAAGGAACCTCACTGACCCTCTGTGCCTTCAGAGCCCCAGAGAGCAAACAGGGGGCCATAAACACTGATTTTTATGCTCTATTCACAGTTCTCTCTACCCTGCATTGCAAACTCTGCACAGACCATGGACATCACTGTGCAGGTGGGAGACCAAGCTCTTCAGATCTCGAAAAACAGATGCAACAGAGATGAGGAAACAAGGGAACTGGAGCGGTTTTTGTAAAATGATCAGCAATTTAATACTTTTGCTGCTTAAACGCCTAGCAGAGAAGTGGGGGGAACTTCACACTTCTCCAGGAGCTTTTGTTTCAAGCCTTCTGCAGACTCTTGCCAAGCATTATTCCACAGCAACATTCCAATCTTGGGTACAGGGAACAGGGCAACCCCTTTGCTCCCACAGATGAACTAAAGCATTCCTGTATGAGAGCTCAGATTCTGAAACATGCCTGTGGCATGGGGAGCATTTACTGCCCACAGAGCTCTGATGGCTTTTGGAGTCACTCACTGAAAAAAAAAAATCCAATTAGCTTTATATTCTGTGCACCCCTCCCCTCCCTTTCTCCACATTTAGCTGCGTAACAGTGCTAACAAGTTTTCTGTCAGGGATCTTCTGCAGCTGGAAACTCTGCTGATGCTGATTTAATGCATCTAAGAATATTTTAATTCCTACAGCATCTACAGTCCCATAATTAACACGTCCACACACTTGGACTGTAGCACAGCTGAAGTGACAGGAGGGCAAAATTGAGCCAGCCTACACAGGAGCACGACTTGAGAACAGAGGCAAAGCACTGCAGTGCAAGCAACACTTCTCCTTGTCAGACTTTAACCATGCAGAGCATCACAGAGCAGTTTCGGGGAAGGGAACAACAAAAATCATCTGTTAATAGCTCTCTTACCATTCATTTGATTGTAACGTAGGGGAATCGTTCTGGGCTATGTGATATAAGGCACTCATTGCATTCATGTTGAAAAGTGGAGGCTTCCTTTCAGCTAGAAAGAGAAGAGAAAGGTGTGATAAGGCAATCTGGGGAAAAAGGAGAAAGATATGGAAGTAAGAGTAGGGTATCACTGTAAATCAATGGCTCATTGCTGTCACCATCACATTTAGGCTAATTTTTTTAATATTCAAGGTTAGACCAGGACACCCACTCCAGAAAAGCTGCTGTTCACTTGGAGAGGGATGCTGAAATCCAAAGCTGGCAGGACACAAATTATAAGGAAAAGCTTCCAGTAAATTTTACCTTAACTGCACCATCCCCCCCCTATGGTAAAATCAGCTGAAACTAAATAAACCTGAGTTTAGGCACAGCACATCAGGACCAGGATGTGCTGTATCAATCCCTACAGATCTCTGTGGCACTGCTGGAGCATCTGGATTATGGGAAAGAGTGGCTGCCTGCCTCATTGGTAGCACATGCAAGTGGGACAGTTTACCAAATTCACTTGCCAGGTGTGTTGTTAACCCCTTTTAACTAAAACCCTCCCTAGTCCTGGCACTGAGAGGGCACCTGTCCACCAGCCCCTGGCCTTTCAGGAGAGGTCTCTCACAGGAATTGGGAAAGGCTGGGTTTCATCACCACCCAGGATCAGTCATGCCAGTCACTAATGCCAGGACTTTTCAGTTCAGGTCAGGTCAGAGCAGTCACTTGTCCTTGCCATGCACATGCAGGCAAACCATCACATTTGCTTTTCTTTAAGCACTATTTGCTTTCAGCTACACAAGGAATTAAGAAATCAGCATTCAAAGAAAGCCAAATGCTCTCAGCAAGAGATTTCCTCCCACTGGTACCTGACCCCATGTTAAAGACAGGAAATCATGCAAAGGCAAGGTCTGAAGTTTTTAAAACAAAAAAGAAGTTTAATAGTTCCCAAAAGGGTAATACTGAAAAAAAAAAAAAAAAAAAAGAAAATCCATCAACTCTGTAAAATGGTTTTGAGGTTCCTGAGCGAAAAGCTCCACAGAAATTCTGGTACCAAAACTGTTTGCCTACATATGGTTGCACAGTATCTCTTACTGCTGTGATTTATTCCTTCAGAGGTTGTAACAGGTTGTAACTCCATACAAACAAAAAGCAGTGGCCATGCAGAAGAAGAGAAGTCTAACACTTCTGATTTTGGCATTCTTTATCAAGATACAGAGTGTGTCAGCATGCTGGTAGATGAAATACAACACTGTTAGTTACCAGTCCATCTACACCATCACCGTCCCCATGCTGGAGACAACATTTCTTCCCATTCTGCACATCCCTTCTTTGTTACCTCACACATATTTCTGCTGATTAAACATTTATCAATAACATTTTCAGTGAACTCACCCTCACAATAAGTTATTGATCTAGTGCTGTTAAGTATGATCCATACCAAGACTGCTTTTGAGAATACTCAGCACATGCAATGTCAATATTCAAACTTAAAATGCACACTCAAAATCTGCTCTGTATACCTGCCATCACATCCACATCTGCTCCAGGCTGTGTGCATGTGTATCATTTGCCCTTTGCAGTGCAAACCCTTTTCTTCTCATGTAAAGAACCTGTCCACGATGATTCATGGCCCAAACTTTCAGCTGAGATTGAAGATTTTTGTTTCAGAGCTCAGGGAAGTAAGAAGAATTGAAAATTAAACGTAGGTCCCTTCTGACACACAATCCTTAGGACTACCAGTTCCCTTGATATAATAGCTGGGACAACTTTCTCAGAATCCAGCTTGGAAAATACAGATGAGAAACGATGGTTTCCTTTCATACAAGAGTAGAATCCTCTGGATGTTAAGGCAATAAATAAGCACACCAGACTAACATGGAAACACAGCACATCAGTGGCTTGCTCTGGATTTGCCAGCGAGTTAAACCTTTAACTCAATTCTCAGTGTTTTCCAAGTCAGGCATTTTAAAGTGGAAAAAAAAAGACCCCTGTGAGGAATTTTCAGGACTTTCTAATATATTGCAGACAGGGAATGACTCATCTCAGCCAGGTATTTACTCACCTAACTCAATACACGTGATTCCAAGGGACCAGACGTCCACCTTCCCATCATACTGTCCCTCATCCATAGCAAGGATCACCTCTGGTGCCATCCTGCCAACCACAGAGCAAAGGGCAGGTCAGGGGCCATGGATGTGACTCCCAGCACATAAAATGAGGGGGGTTTCATCCCCTTCAGGGGTGCCAGAGCAGGAGTCAGAGAACCAGGATGGAGCTGGGGAAAGGCATGTTGGAATGGAGCAAGGATTGCGTGCACTAGCAACTTGTCAGAGGAAAGGGGAGGTGGGGGGGAGCAGAGAAATAAAAGGAAAGGGGTGGAAAAAAATAAAAGGGGGGGGGGGGGGAGAGAAGAAAAGGAGAAAAAAGGGCCAATCTGATCAAATTAAGAAAATTCTTGTTAGTACAACATGCTGGCACATGGGAGATCCCCCAGTTCCAAAGGCATTGTACCTGCAGGCAAGACAGCAGGGGCTGGGAGAGTCCTAAAGGGGGGAAAAGGATCCCCCTGCACTCTCACCAAGCTGGTGGGCTTCCCACTGGCACACCAGGAGAATTCTCCAGCAGATTTATGCAGCCTGTGGGCACAGCTATGAATGGAATGGGGAAATTTGGAACAGTGGGGAAATACAGTGGTTCAGGATAAAGGGACGAGCAGAGGGGAAAAAGAAGCAGCAGGCCCAGCCTGAAAAAAATTCAGCCTCTTAAACTGTTTTTCCAAGACAAACTGGCTTCCTGCCAAATGGCCTCTTTCAAGGGCTGGGCCATGGTGACCTCCCAGCAATTCCTGGGGCCTCTGCCACAAAATCAGTGGAGCATGGAGCTGGGCTGGTCCACTGTGTTAGGAATGCCAAGCAACTCAAGTGACCCTTCAGCAAGCTCCTTCAAAACAAGATTTACGTGGCTGTGTGACTTGCAGTCTGTATGGCCAGATGAACAGGATTTCCTTTCTCCATGAGCCTTAGTTCCATTCCCTATGGCAAGTGTTAATAATTTTTAAGCCAATGGCATTGCAACAGTGGAGCCATAAACTGGTGCCATTTCCAAATGCTGCACAGCCTAAACGTCTACTCAGGAACATTGAGGAAGGACACACTTCCTAAAGATCTGGATATAGGGATGTTAGGAGAACTGCTTGGTTAATAAAGTTCTTGTGTTAGGTATTATTTTCAGACTGGGAAATACTGGAAATAGAAAGTAAGTTTTATAAAGGACTGAAGCACTACAGGCTTTACTCACCAGTAAGGCGTTCCCACAAAAGAGTTGGCAGGGGAGACTATAGATGCAGACCCAAAATCAGCGAGTTTCACTTGACCTGGCTCTGTTAGAAGAATGTTTCCAGCTTTAATATCCCTTTAAAAGAAAAAAAAAACCAACAAGAAAAGTATGTGTGCAAGAACGAACACTTTGAAAGAACAAAAGAGAGCACACACTGTCCCCTTTGCTGTCACCTCCACTGCTACCTTCCCTGTACAACAACCAAGGGGATGGAGCAACTCTCCTATGAGGAAAAGCTGAGGGAATTGGGCTTGTTCAGCCCGGAAAAGAGAATTCTTTGGGGTGACCTAATTCCAGCCTTCCAGTACCTGAAGGGAGCCGACAAGAAAGATGGAGAGAGACTGTTTACAAAGGGCCAGGAGTCACGGACAAGGGAGAATGACTTCAGACTGACAGAGGGCAGGGGTAGATGGGATATTGGGAAGCAATTCTTCCCTATGGGAGTGGGGAGGCCCTGGCACAGGTTGGCTGCCCCATCCCTGGAAACATTTCAGGCCAGGCTGGACTGGGCTTGGAGCAAACCTGGTCTAGTGGAAAGTGTAGGCTGGAACAAGACGAGCTTTAAAAACCCTTCCAACCCAAATTATTCTGTGATTCTACATGATGTGACTCCGCAGCCACGTGAGGACATCAGCAACACATCTGCCAGCCTTGTGCCTGCGATTAAACAAGAATAACAACAAAAATAACCTCCCGGCCCAACTCCCGGCGGGGATGCCGGGGCTGCAGTGCCGCCCTCTCGCCACCAGGTGTCCCCCCGCGCCAGCTCCCCGCTCCCAAAATTCGGTCCCCGCTCCCAAAATTCGGACCTTTCTCCCTCGGCATTGCCTTCGCTGTTCCAGGACTGGCTCTCTCGCCTCTCCTTTTCAGACACAAACCCAGAAATCCCTTGACGTTCTTTTTTTTTTTTCCCTGGGAGAGCAGATTTGCCTTCCCATCCCAGAAGTTAAAAGGTGGGATACCCCTTGGAAGAAATCCAGGTCTCAGGATCACAGAATAGTTCAGGTTGGAAGGGACCTCTGCCAAGGCAGGTGACACAGGACCGTGTCCAGGGGGGCTGGGAACGTCTCCAGAGAGGGACAGTCCATGCCCTCCCTAGGAAGCTGCTCCAGGCTCTGCCACCCTCAACATAAAGTGGAGGAGAAACTTGTGTTTTAGTTTATGGCCATTTCTACTTGTCCCGTTCCTGGGCACCACTGAAAAGAGCCTGGCACCATCCTCTGACACCCCTTGGAGACATTTATATGGATGGATGAGCTCTCCACTCTCAAGAAGAACAACCCACGTGGCACTTTCAGCAGTAAATGCCTTATGGGCACTCCCAGCACTCCACAACAGCAAAAAGGAACTTTCCAGATGGAAAGGGAAATAACCAGTTTAGTGTTGATGTGGAATAAGGATACTAAGGGAAAGGTCACATGGAGTGGCTGGCATTCAGCACGGGTACCTGCTGAATTCAAAACACAAAAAGGCACCATGCTAAGAAGTCCTATCAAAAAACCTAATTCTCAACACTGTCCATGCAGGGAGTCATTTACTATAAATAACAATTCAATGCGCTTTGAAAACATGTAAAATACTTCAAAAATGGGTATTTTATGCTGTAACACAGGCAAATGGCTGATTAAAAATAGTAATATTTTCATTTCACAAACTGGAAAGCGTTTAAATTAATATTTTACTTTAATATGATTTAACCACGTGTAGATATGCCCAAAATAGCTATTCTAACAAGTTCTGTCTCTAAAAATCCCTCACTGACTCACATATACCAATTTTCTGTCTCAAGTCTGCCAGTAGACTACAAAGAGGCTTTTAGCCCCATAAATTAGTTTCAGGTTGCTTTATTATTCTGATGAATTCCCACCCATTAATCCAGTTCTCACCCACTTCACACGTCCCTCACATATCAGTGGTACCCAAAATTAGACCAAAGAAATCTAATCAAATGAGAACATGCAACATTGCTGACAAATGAGTAAAAACATTTCAAGCTCCTGAAAAATACCACATTGTGAAAGACAGATCTAGGAGGTGCCTATGTAAAATCTTCCTCTGCCTGTGTGCTTTGATTTCTCCTAAAGTGGTTTTATATTTGACTTACACTTTTACTGCCTGATTTCTGAAAGCACAAAGCTTTACCTACTCATATGTAAAATATTCTCACAATGTCTAGTCTTAAAAAATAGTGCAGCACTACATTTTAAGTGGCAAATTTGGGGTGGTATTTTCCTGTTAGCGTTTAGTGCCAACATTAATGGCATTCTTTGTTATCAAGGTCTGCTGAAAACTATTGCCAACATGGAAGAGAATCCAGCACGGGACAGAGCCACATGGAATTATTTCAACCCAAAATGAAAGCACTCCTTAAGAGCAAAGAGCTTTTATTTATACATCTACCCTGGCACTAAGAGTACTGACACGACCAGCAGAGACAATTTTGATAGCGTAATTTTTACCAAAGTTGTTTGAACACAGTGAAGCAGCTTTTAGGCTCCAGAAAACAGAATATGGAAGGACATCAGCAGCCCCAAGCTCCAGCCTTACCTATGGATCTTACAGTGAGAGTGCAGGTAGGCCAGCCCCTGCAAGGCACCGTGGGTGATGGCAGCAATCTCCACTTCCTGAAGTGGCTTCTTGTGAACTACAGGGGAAAAAAAAACACACAAGAAAAAAAACCCAGAAGCGAGTCAGTGTGATTTTTTTTTTCCTGAGAAAGTGAAAGAGAAGGAACCTCACCAAGTTTTCTACAAGGAGATGCCTCAAGTCACCTTTCATATATCACTAAATATGGAATATTTAGTAATTTATTATTTGGCTGATTGGATCTTAATGGTGTTAAGCTGCCAGAGGGCAGGGTTAGATGAGATATGGGGAAGAAATCCTTCCCTGTGAGGGTTGGCAGGCCCTGGCACAGGTTGGGCAGAGAAGCTGTGGCTGCCCCAGCCCTGGGAGTGCCCAAGGCCAGGCTGGACCGGGCTTGGAGCAACCTGGGCTGGTGGGAGGTGTCCCTGCCCATGGCAGGGGGTGGAACTGGATGGGCTTTAGGTCCCTTCCAACACAAACCAGCCTGTGATCTTATATATAAGAGACTTGGCCCACAAGGAGTATTAGTTTTTGCAAACTTTGGCTTAGATTCCCTATTTTCACTTAGATTCCCTATTTTTTCATAGGTGTTGTCCTAGTTTTGAGGTCATATCAGCCTCTTGTTCTATACAACCATCTGTAATTATTCCTACAAACAAGGTAAGGACAAAGGTGAACTCTGTAGGATTTTATCAGGGATTTTTAGAAAACAGGCTGTCTGCTTCAGTCAAGAATGCATAAATTACAGAAACACATCTATATACACATTTACACCTTCATTTTACAGCAGAAAAACATGCATACCAACTATCTCCTGGGAAAGCCTCAGTTTTACCCCTTGGTATCCCAAATTCTAGGTGCAGAATGGAGTAGAAAAGACAGACCACCTCTGTCATCTGCAAAACCCCAGTCTGTGAGAAAACAGCCTCCCACCATGCTCAGAAGGGGCACCAGCAGAAAGAGAGTCAAAGACTATACAGAACTTACCCTCTAGCAAATCAGAAGCTGATCCTAAACAGTACTCCATAACCAACTGCAACAAAAAAAATCATGCCTTTAAGTACCTTCTGAAGCATTTTGAAACTAAAAAATGACGTTACAGGAAAGGAGAGGCTGCACATGGAAAACTTAAGTCACATGATAACTTTAACACCCTGATAAAAAAAAAAGAAATATTTACCCAAGTAATAGGATTTGTTGCTTTTTCTACCAGAATTTTACTGTATTTTAGTACTGTTTCACCACAAAACTGGTATTGCTCTAGAGCTATTCAAGAAGGAAATTCAAATCAGACTTTGAGACACATATGTGGAGGACAACGTTCCAGATTTAATTCCTGCCCTTTATTCTGTGCCTTTTCCTTGAATAATCAATAATAATGTTGCTTCTGGAAGGTGTCCCCGATGATCTTTAAGGTCCCTTCCAAACCAAAACATTCTGTGATTCCATGATTCTAGAAGTACCAAGGGTAGACACTTCCCCACACACAGTTCCTACTCACGTGGCTGAGAAACAACCACAGGCACAAATAAAACCTGAAGTTGCAAGAAATGCAATCCCTGGTGAACAAAATAAAATGCTGCAAACATTCCAGCAACGTCCAGGCATCTTTCATGGTTGTGAAGAAGCTTTAGGCACTGAAAGGTTTGTGGGTAGGAACTGTAGAGAATGTTCCTTAGTAATTGTTTAATCTATATGAACACAGAGACCTGCCTCGGAGGAGCAGGGATAATTCTTCCAATATTCTGAAGATTTATTTCCTTTGGATAACCTGGAAGCTTCTTCAGGTGAAAGGGACTACAGGCAGCATTGGATCAGTACTGATGCATGTGTAGACACAGCCTTTACTGAGTATTTGCCTGCTGTGCTGCACATTTTCTGCCCATCCCTCACTCACCCATGCCGTGTGCTCTTTCAGGTAACAGCCCTTGTACTCGATGGTGTTGGGGTGCTTCAGCTGTTGGAGAAACTTGACTTCTTTGATGATATCCTGCCATTTCTAATTAAAAAAAAAAAAAAGGGAAAAAGTAGAAATGCATTTATATGCTTAATCCTCTACATCCTCTCACACACCACACGCTATAGGACAGTCTGAATAGTGATCATAAAACTATTTTACAATGTGAAGATGGTGAGAGTCAAGAGCTGTAAAAGCACAACTGAGCATCAGCTGTGTGGATCCTTACTGCACTGAGATACTCCCAAGACACATTTAAACACTAACTGAAATAAATTTTACTTAAATGCTACTGTTTTGCAGATTAAACTGTCCAGTGGGTCTCAAACTCAGTCACAAACCCACCCTGGCCCATGAAACACCAGAAGTGCTACAGAGAGCAGCAATGGGCTTGCTCACCTCCTTCTGTAAGGCAGCATAAACCCACTGATATTTGAGAGACCAACAGAGAAGCAAGGAAAAATGAGTTTAAAACACCCCTGTTTGCTCTTAACAAACACACCCTGTGCTGTGTGTCCACCCAAGGGAGCAGTGGATCCACAACACAAAAATAAGAGGAAAAATTAACAAGCAGCAATTGAAATGAGACTGATATTCTCAATACAAGGTCTGGGCAATTTTAGGTTATAGATCCTGAAGATTGTTTCACATCAGGTATGCATTTCAGAGAGTTGTGGTTGTGGCTCCAGTGGCCAGTGTGCTCTTACTGCACTTATGACTGAAATAATTTCTGAAACGACCCCCATACAGGCATTCTGAATCCCCACTCACTTCCTTAAACTGAACTGTTTGTCAAAATTTGCATAAACTCATTTTCTCTCCACAAACCCCCATGCTTGCCATGGAAGGGGAGCATTAAAAGCTATTCTGCTGGGGTCAAATCAAATCTGCAGCTCATTTCACTGCTCAGATTTACATGATGTCTGCCACAGTTTCTGCCTTTATTCATCTTACCTCATTCGTTTGCTTTCCACTATAGGACATCTTCTTGACTGCCACCACCTCATTAGTGTGGGAATTTGTAGCCTGGAGTAGGGAAAGAAATAGATTGAAAAAAGCTTCATTTTTTTTTCCCCTCCCCATGGAGTGAGCTGTGCCTGTGGCAAATGCAGGCTTTTTTCTCTCCTGTATCATATCCTTGCAAGCTCCTACACCTCAGAGATGCCTTCCCTGTGATAAGATTTACCAGACAGCTACTAGGATACTTTCTCCTGTTTTTATCTGTCCATACCCACTGTTCCTCCCTCAGACTTACTGCACTTATTACCTCTCTATTGATACACAAACCAAGCAAACATGCAAAATACAGTTTTATTGGAACTGCAGCAAAACCAGTTTCAGACACACTTTTGGCAAAAAAAACAAACAGAGGGGTGCACTAAAATATGTATGATTTCATCCAAAACCTCCATACAACACCGATATTCTTCAACAGCCATTTCGATTTCCAGCTTCAAGAAGATGATTCATTCCGGAATTTTTTCAATTAAAAAAGCAACTTTCCTTTCACTGCAGCAGATCTCAGTTTTGCCATGTATCTTATGAAGTACTGACAACAAAACACTATGCTGACTCAACATTCTAGTTTTCTGCAGCCTGTGTGATGCAGGGATGGAGACTGAAAACTCAGTTTTGGAAAGCTCTCTCCTTGCCTGGACTGGCACTGCCCTCATTTTGGCATGCTAAGGACAGAAAACTTCAAGCTTTTTGGTCTTAAAAGAGCTGTTGAAATCTTTGTACCTCCAACCATTTTTGGGACAAAAAAAAAATTAGTGACAGTTAAAAGCTTAAACCATAACAGGAGCTAAATGTGGTAAATCCTCCTTTCAAGTAACGTATTAACCAAAGACACTTTGTGATGCCTGCAGTGACTTCAAAGAAAAATGATGTTGGGTGAGCCAGCAGAGCACAGGAATTACTGACAGGGGGTGACACAGAGTCCCCACAGCACACACTCCTCAAATGAGACAGAGAAAGCTGAAAACAAGTAACTGTGGATAAGGCAAAACCCTTCCCAACCACTCACCCTCCTGATTCAGCACAGAGAAGATCAAGAGCATTTGACTCAGACAGATGTATTAATGCTGTATTTCTGTCTGTCACATTAATTCCAGGTATCTCCACCTGACCATGGTATCTCTCATTCCAGCTGTAATTTGTCACTGAAGGGCACAGTGCCACGTTCCCAGAGCTGTGGGGGAAGTTCTGGCTGCACCAAGGGCTTGGGATCCTCCTGGCTGAGACAACTTACAGGGCTCTACGAGCACACTTGAAAAAGAGCCACTTGCTGAAGCATTTTTGGAGATTATATCTCGAGGAATTATATTGCTATCCCTCAAAAACACACACGCACTGCTCATCTGACACAACATTTCAAGATCCTGTCTTGTTCCAGCAACACTTCCATCACTTTACACAGCTCCAAACAGTGAATTGGAGTGCTTAAAATAATTCATGTCAGCTATTCCCAGCTTATGGAGTTGCAGGTGTCAGGGATCTCACCTAAATACTTTAATGTCTGATATTCAGAAACCCCAATTCCAGTGAAGCTGATCATCTGAGTGGCTGACCACGCTATCAAACAGCTTTAATTTGTCTTTGACTGCTTTTTATACCGATTCAATTTTAGTTTCACTGTTGGTAACTATGATAATTATTTCCAAACCCAGTATTTTTGATTTGGCTTTGTTTGATACCAACTGTAAAAGCACTGTTCTTCTCACTTTCTGAATTAAATTCTCTTGACTGTATCAATTAATGCCATACATCATTCCTACATGAATTCACATCCCTCTTAGGACTTTCTCTTTGCTTTTGTCATGTAAGAATTTCCTACTGAAGACATGAGATCTATTACTTTGCAGTGACTTACAAGCATATGAAGTCCAAGCAGAGTACCTTGAAATTCCAGGTCTGGCAAATTGATTTCCAACTGTTTAAATTCAGCCTTCACCATCAAACAGGGTGGACAATTAAGACTACAGTGAACTGTTACTATAAAGAGCTACTGTAAAGAGCTCAGGAGTGCTCTGGAAACACTTATTTTGAGATGTGTTATCAGAAAACTAACACACACAAAGCACTAAGAGCTCAAAGGGCGCTAATTTCTACAAATGCTGAAAACCTCCAAAACCTCACTTAAAATGATTCTGTTTTCCATAAAAAAAAAAAAAAAAAGGAAAGAACTATACTCACAAAGTAAACTGCTCCAAAACTTCCATGTCCAATTTCATGCAAACCCACGAATATTTCTTCAGGATCATCTTTGTAGAACAGGTCAGCTATTTCTGGGTCCTTTGGCACCCCTTTGCGCATGTTGAAGTGTATTATGAACTAGTCCGTGCTCTCAATTCCCAATCAATTTCTTCCTTCATGGACAAAGCAGTTTGCAGACAGCATTCAGCACCTGGTGAGAGAGTTCACCTTTAATCTGCTTCCTTCCCACATGGTTCTTGTCTCACTTCTCTGACAGCAGAACAAGAGGAAACACTTGCAGGAGCAAGGGACTCCGCTCTCCTTCACTTCAGCTAATTCTTTTTAATTATTAGTCCCATTTAGATATAGAGATTAAAATGCATTCAGAGTACAACAGCTCTTTATCTCACACAGGAAGCAAGTGCTGCAGTTCCACTGAAGTCCACTTGAAGACAAGAGTCCTGTTGCTATGCAAAACATCCTGTGACAGGAGTTTGTTATTCTTCATGCTGGGCTCCCAATGTGTCAGTTTTTAGGCTATAACTGTTGTTCCTCCTACTTTTCTGGGCTGTTTGCTTTGTTTCTCTACTCCCACTTGCCAGCTGGTGCGAGTAGAAAAGTTAGCTGCTATTCCACAGCAACACTTTGCAGCCATAGAATTGTTATTTCTCTATTTACTCAGAGCTGCAAGACAGCCAGTGCTGCAGGACTGTGATTGCTCCCAGGACATGGAATTTCAATCCTTTTGAAGGATTCTAGACTCCATCATATAAGGCAGATCTTTGCCTCTTAACACCTTTCCTTGGCATAAGCACATAATTAGACAGCAGAGAACTGAGCAGCATCAAAGTGAAGATTTTCACAGTATTCATCCCTAAAATTTTAGATATGCAGGTGGGGAAAAACCAAACCCAAATATCGGAAAATTTCCCATTTCCTATCAAAACACCCTGAAAAGTCTGCACTGGTTCATTAGATATTGGTGTGCAAAGCAATGATGGAGGCCTTTACCCATCTGCTTTTGACTTGTGAAACCCAGCATATGATCTGTAGGTGCGTCACATGGAGCAAGTCTCAAAAGTACTTTCACATATGTAGTTCAGCACCTCATTTATTGAGGCCACATCATCTCTGTGCATAAAAGATTTCTGGACTATTCAGCCTGCCTCATGATATAAATCAGTGTAACATTTAAAGAGAGACCAGCCCAAATCTAACAATCAGATAAAATTAAGACACACCTAAAAGGGCTTTAGAAGGTCTCACACTGCAAGTGCCATCTGTAGGGGACAAGGAAAGCAGGACAGAATTTTGGCCTGGTGCTGAGACAGCCCCATTGGCTCAGGATCACTGATGGAGCCACAAGCACCGCAGAGTGTGGTTCATTAGGGGTGCAGTTAGAGGAGCCCACCTGGGTAACTGTGGCACCAAACATGCTCCGTGGCTCACACTCCTTTCAGCAGCATCCTCCTGTGCTCCCGGCCCCCCCGACTCTCTTATTCTGCAAAAGAAAACAAAGAGCAGTATTTAGAAAAAGTATTTTAAGTTTTATACCTTATTCTAATACACAAAAATACCACATCCAGTAAAGACCAGTGACTACAAGGCCCCATTGGAAAGTGCAGCCACAGGAGCACTGGCTGGGAATGCTAATGGTGCCTCTCTGGGTGAGGATATGCCTTTTCCATGTTCCTTATCACAGAAAGATAGAAAATCAAGAAAATAGGTTAAATGCCAAGTTCCTTGGCTTTCATAAAGGACTCTTAAGCTTGCTGGGGCACAGGCAGAGTGTGGAAATTCCCCCTCAGACCAGAGTTTTAGATTGCCTATGAAAAGGACAAAGCTCAGGGAAGCTGTGGATGCCCCATCCCTGGAAGTGTTCAAGGCTGGATGGGGACCCTGGGCAACCTGATCTAGTGAATGGCAGCCCTGTCCACGGCAGGGGGGTGGGAATGAGATGGTCTTTGAGGTCCCTTCCAACCCAAACCATTCCATGGTAAGTCGAGTCCATTACTTTGCTCTGTATGTTCTACCTGATGACACACAAGATTCTTGAGAAAGTCATGGCTGAATTTTACCAGGGAGAGTATGAGCAATGGAAAGATGGAAAAGGAAGGTAACCAGTGAGAGCCATCAGCTGACATCAGGCCTCGATTGCTCACAGTGTCACCCACTCCAGCGGGTGTAGGAACATCCCCAAAGAGCCACCGCTGCCCTCTCAGAGGAGTGGGACACAGGGAGAGCTGGAAATCAGCTTGAACTCATGGAAAATGTTATCATGTAGCTACATCCACAGTAGAAATGCTTCCAAGTTAAGCATACTGCAAGAGTTACACTGCCAAAATCTGAAATAGGCACCTGATTTATGACAAACACAGTAACTCATCGTCTCATTTACTCAGAGAAAACAAACGAGAAGTCTTCCTGCTAAATAGCTAACATTACCAAAACTGTTATTTTTGTCTAACTGTTCTCACTGCAGGGCAATACTACTGAGCTGTTAAATAGCTATTTGAAGAGCACCAGAAAAAGGTTCTGCGGTGTTTAGCTTAAAAAAAAACCAAACCAAAACAAAAAAGCTCTCAAGTATAAACAAAGGCCAGATGAATGAAATGGTTATTCATTCTCAGCTGATTGGCCTCACCCAGAGGTGCTATATTTACTACAGGCCTGCAGACAGGGCAAAGAATGCAGTATTTCAGGTGTGGCATTCTCCAGCCAACAGAAAAATTCATTTGGCTTTAGAACAATAAAAACCAACTGACAGAGAAAACAATTTACCCATCTCTAGTCAAATGAACTTCTCTGTCATTAACGAAGCCTGCGCATCTCTAATATTCAAGGTATTTAAAATGGAAAGCTAAATGTTAATACTTAGAGCTAAGTGATAATGTAATTTTCCATTTGGGATAGGCAAGTAAATCTTCTCAGCAGGACTATTATTTTCCAGTAATGACTATGAGAAAAATTTAGGATGGAAAGCGTATCAAGAGTAACTTGAGTCCTGATGATTGAACATGACCACAGAGCGATCCACACGATCCCACAGTGCCAGCAGTGCCTCAGGACACACACTGAGAACCCCTTGTACAAGCACATCACAGCACAAAACACACAATCTGTCCATGGGACAGCACAAAACACACCAGATACATGGCACAAGTGTGACTTCACAGTAAGCTGGCAAAGTCAAAAAGCCTTAATATCACAACTCTCTTCTAGGTAAGTGAAGACTGAAATAAAAATGGTTTAAACCAGGCAGAGCCCCACGGGCGTCAAGTGCCATTAGTAGAAAAAACTCAGATTCAAGGTATGGTCCTTTTGAGCAAGTTCTTTCTGTTACCAAAGTACTGAATTAACACAGCAAGAAGCAATTTCTATTAGAAGCCTGATTTCTGCTCTTCATCCCTCTAAAGCAGCATTTGAGGTTCTGCATATTCTGCAGAACTCAGATGGAAACAGCATTAATCACACCCATGATGACTGAGGAGTGACAAGTGACTCAAGACTTTCAGGGCTTGGGAGATCAGCATCTTGTTCAGACAAGCCCTCAAACTGCCTGTCTAGAAATTAAAGCCCTCAATCAACAGTTACTAGTGAAAAATTCCTGCCTTGGAGGGAAAAAACCACTTGTGCTCCATTTCTGAAATCCTGCAAGGGGCTAGAAATACAGGATGAACTCTTGAGAGTAAATGCAGCATCAGAGATTATGATAATGATAAAAATATTTAAAAGACTCTGGGAAAATATTCTCTAATGAAGGTTATAGGACACAGTTGGACACATTTGTATGGCAACGTCTGTGTTTCCCAGAGAAAAGCAAAATGACTGCAAGTTACTTTAAAATTCCTTATGGGAATTGTACCTGGCAAGCTGCAGTTTGCCCAGCAGTGCCCACAGCAAGAGGGAAACACTGGAGAACTGCACTGAGAACCACGGGATGCTTTTAAAGCAGTGAAACAACTCTGCTCGGACCAGTTTGCTGGACTTCTGCTCTCCTCTCCCTTCCAACACAAGCTCTGGAATGCAATCCAGCCACAAGGAGCCCTCTCCATGGAGTGGGCACTTATTGCTGGAGTTCTGGCCCCTTGCCATCTCACCACAGCCCTTCAAGGATTCTCTATTCCTTCCTTGTGCTAAATGGCACAGTATGCTGGTGCTTTTAGGGGCTGGGGCATCCTCCTGGAGTTTCAGGAGATGATGGTAGGGAGTATGAGAAGAGCCAGGCCAGGAAGCAGAGAGCAGGATGATGCTGCCCATGAATGAGGAATGATACACCAGGACTGCTCAGAGACTGAGCCCTGGGTAATGCTCTGACAAGTGACACTATTCGAGCAAACACGTATGTTTTTCCAACAGTTTAAAGAGAAGCAAAGTTTCCTCAATCCTAAGAAACGCTCACATTTTAAAAAGCATGAATTACTGCTTTTTCACAAGGGTTCTCTCACTACCAACTATGACCTCCAGGTGCTGTATTAGTAACAACAGAAAATACCTTGACCTGCACATAAAGGAAAGAGCAAAACATAACTGGAAGCACCTTGAAAAAGGGCTAAACTACCCATATTTCCAAATAATCCATGAACCTTATATTACATCCATGAATAAGACAAACCTGAGAACTCCCATTTTGTAACTGCTAATGAGATGCCTTTTCAAAGCACAGCAGCAGCAGAGTTAAGGTATTTCCCTCTTTGTCAAGTTCACTGGACAACCAGCAGCCTGCCCAGCATTCCCAGCACATCCAAGACACCCAGCACAGCTCCCACACCCTCCAAGCATCCCCATTTCACTCCCATGAAATGCAAGTGCGTGGCTTATAAACACAGCTTGCAGTGCCCCTCACGGCACCATAGGCCTGTTTTAAATGTGTACAGAAATACAGAGAATTAATTTTAGTTCCTAACTACACCAGGGTGCTTCCCAAAACAAGGACAAAGTTTTCCACTTCGCACAGAAAAACAAACTACAGGAAACAGGGTGGACCAGCAGCAGATTCCACTCAGAGGAGGAGCAACGTGACATGGCTCATGCACCCGTTTTTAGATGAGTATTTTGAGAGGAATATATTCACACCAGAAATCTCTTCCCAAGAACAACAAACAGAGAAACCCCTTCCATCACTTCAGTCTCTCCAGTATCTGGAAGACAACGTAAAGAAGGAAATTCTGGGATAAATCCAGCTGGTGACAACTGTCCCGAGTAAGAACCCTTTGAGCCCAAAGTAGGCACGTGCTCAAGTTCCCCTGCAGTCCTCACACTCAAACTGACATAGTTTTGTTGGTTTGATTTGGGGTGGGTTTTTGTTGTTTTTAAGTCGTTGGAGCTTTTTCTTTTCCCTTTAATTGGTACATATGGCTGGCTAGCAAGGCCAAACACAAACACTTCATCCCAGGCTTTTCCAGCTGGTTCCCTCACATGAAGACCGCAACCTTGGATGGACATCCTACTACTCTGCAGAAGCAGGTACTTTGGCTTTTTTGGGAAACACTCCTGAACCTCCATATTTGATGCTTTTCAGTGTGATTTTTGGATTGTTAAAAATTCCTTTCCCAGCTGACTTAATGCAACTGAACACAACATGTTTTTTCCAGGTATATTAGCATCTAACTTATTTTAATGCTTAAACCAGTCAGATACACTTATCTGGGACAGAAACTCAAGCTACTTACAAGTTTGCTCATGGTGTATACAAAAAGCACTTGTACTACACAGCCTTTGTTTGCTCAAATTAATCACTGATTCCTAGATACTCAGAAAAGATTCCTCTCTGGTCCAGAAGCAGCAAGTCCTCTCATGTCCTTTCCACAGATTTCTCAGAAGCAAAATGACCCTCTTGGTACAGAACAGAAAGGGAAGGCACCCAGTGACCTTCACCAGCAAAGACAAATATCCCTGAGCATTTGAAAACACCCTGCAGGTACCAGGACAGCGTTCCCTGAGGGCACACGGAGAGAGGACCAGGCTCAGAAATTGGGACACAATCTGCAGGAAAGCTGGATAATGTAACAGAAGCACAAAAGGGGCTTCGTGATATCATTAACAGCTCAGACTGCAACACTAGTTCCTCAAACACTACCTCTACTGCTTTGCTTTTCCCAGAAATAACTTCCCAGAACGCTCCAGTCAATGAACACGCACCGTTTTTATTAATACCTGGGTGCTGTCACAGCCCTTCTCCACCTACAACTTCTAAAAAGGACTGCAAGGTTTAGCCTTTGCCGAGTGTCCCGCTCAGCAATCCACCTGGAATTCCACCCTGACGCTCCATACCTTGATTGAGGGCTGTCCAGTGTTTGTGCATCAGGTCGTGTGGAGTTCACAGGATTACTCACGCTAATAAAACCCCTGAGTCACAACTGTTCTGACTAAGGCGATCACTGCATGGTGCCCCTGGGATATGAAATCCAACTAATAACTTGCAGGTCTTATTGTAGACACAGACCTTCACCAAAGCAGCTTTTTGGTTTTTTCCTGATGAGGAGCAGTTTTAAGGAAAATTTCCATTTACAACTCCCCTATAACCACTATTGTCTTCCTTTTGACAAAGGAATAAACTGCTTTTAAAAAAAATTAAATATAAGACAATAAACTCCTTAAAAAATAAAAATATGAAAACAGTGGGCTTAAAGACAAGAAAAAAAAATCAGTTTTAGTAATCAGAAGCATTTCAACGAGTATGATGAAGTCAAGCCAAAGGCCAGCCCTCCCCAAAGGAATAGTCCCAGTTGCGTTCACTGCAATTCCTCTGCTCTGCTAAATAACTCCAGTTACCCAAAATCAAGAAGTATAGCCTGGGCTTTGTTTTAAAAGTCAAACAGCATCACTGTCCATAGTAGATATATAATGAAAAAGCAAAATTCTCAGCAAGAGACATTGGGTGCTGCTTCCCAAGAGTTTTCGTGTGGAATTTAAAACAATTTAAGGAAAATACGAATGCCCTTGCTTTGTTTAAGGGTAATTAACATGCCTTGGATTAGAGCCTGTATTTTATCATAAATCCTAGAGTGCATTATTAAGGCTTCTCAGGTTTAGTTAACAAGATTAAAAACTTTCAGTTGTGTGATTAAAAATAAAGGAAAGAAAAAGGCTCCCTGCTCCCAGCAACAACATTTCATAATATTTTCATCATGGTACACTTGAAATAATTCAGTCGTACATCTGGAAGGGAGGAAAGACCTGTGAATCACTTTAAACCCTGATGTACGTAAGCCCAAATAGCATCATACATAGAAATACAAATTTCATCAGATCTTCTCATCAAAACGTCTCTAAAAAGCATCACATATGGGTCATGAAATCAAGAAAATTGCCTCCTTATTTCCATCAGACTCTTTTTTTCCTGTAGCATTTTTATCAGGCTCTTCATCATGTTGCTTAAAAGACAGTGAACTGCACACCATTATAAATTGATGAGTACTATGCTGTGTGCTACTCAGAGGCACAAATAAGTCATTGGATTTGTTTATGAAATGAAAGCCTCAAGAGACACCAGCACACTCAGAGTTTCCTACCTATTAATGTAATGGCTTCCAAAGAGCTGTATCCATTTTGTGGTTTAAAGCTATTTTTAGGTACTTTTAAAGAGTTTATATTTTGACCATCACATAATCAAGTTAAAAAAACAAGCAATGCAGCAACTGGCTGAATCTATCTCCAGAGCTTTCCAGACTGTCCAGGGTGATGCCGACCTGCCCCATCTCACCTGCACTGCAGCTCAGAGCTGTGGGATCCCCACTGGTGACACTGAAGCCCCCACAGTGACCACCAGGTCATTTAAATAGCGCAAGCATAACAAGGCTGCAACCACATCTCCAGTTCCAGCTAAGCCTTTCTGAAGTGTAAAAGTGACTGCTACAGTACCTCTGAACACAATAAAATTATGTGAGTTTTAAAATTACTTTTCTTATCATGACTTGAGAAGAAATGATGACTTGATGGCTTGAATTCTGATCCTGCCCCTTGAAGTCAGAAGTGCAGGGATCTGTTAGATTTAACTAAGGTTAACATGGATTTATGCTACACTTTGTGCTACACAAGGGAAAGGTGTGTTTTAGGGAGGGACATGTACATATTTACATATGAAAAGCCTGTGGTGCCATTTGGGGCAAAATGTTATTTGAAGACAAGTGAGATCCCCTGATGTAACAGTGCCCTGGTGCAGCTATGTGGATTTTATCCTAACATTAGCTGACTTTGAAAAAGGAATCCTTCCATCTAAAAATCCTGGGGTTTCTTATTTTGCAAGGACATGTAACTCAGACGCTGATTTTCTGGAAGCTGCATCACAACATCCCTCACAACAAACCAAACTGTGGGGGGTTTTTTAAAATTTTTTACTTCTCTTTGAAGAGACAGGGTAAGGTAAGTGTGAAGTATGTTCTTCCTGATTCTAAGAAAATCCACAGATCTTCGTTATGAGCTCACTATTTATCAATAAAACAACCCCAAGCATCCTAATTTGTACAGCAAGTGAGTTGCCCAGTGCACTGTATGTTGTTTGTCCTGTCTATTGATAAGGTGTGGAAGGAAAGGCTTCTACACCCTGACCTCGTATGGCTGCTGCTTTAGGGAGCAGAGAAAGCCACAGCACTCCAACGCGTTTTCACAACATTCCCATCCTGCCATTCCATGATTCTGGGATATACGTCCCCCAGGCCATTTATAGTCTTCACTCACCGTGTTACACTCCCCACCCTGAATCTCTCTCCCTACTACAACTTCTCCTTCTGCAGCCCCTCCTTCCTTCCTGCCTCCTCTGTGCCAGCCAGAGATAACACTTTAGGAAACAGCCTTTTTGACAAGCTCATTCTTGCTCGACCCCACCCTCAGGGTGACTCCAACTCCAGCACATCCAGCTCTCCTGACCTGTTTATAGACACAACTGCAACCCTTAACATGAACAACAGGAATTTGTCATTAAAAATGGCTACACCTGTTTCATGCAGGTGTCAAAGTAAGAAGTGGAGTTAAAGACAAAGCTTATTTGGAAGAATCCACAAAAACTCAATTTAATGTGGAAATACCACTATTAAAAGACTACAAACTTGGCCTTGCACATAGCAGCCAAGGAAGCATCAGTCCTTCGCATTACATGACTCAGTCACTGGCCTTCTAAGTTTATTCTTCTGAAACATGTATTTTTTTATGGCTACTAATAAAAGACATGCATAGAAGTGAGATATGGATGGCTATTGTCCAAAATGCCATTATGATAATCTAATAATTGTGAACAATAAAAGAGTGTTTATAATCTATGAAAAGAACACTGCATGGCTGAAAGTCTGGAAAGAAGATCACGTGCTGCTTTTATTCAACACCCAGAAAGAATCCAAGGTTGGCTCTATCAGCCACCCCATGTGCTTATAAGACAACCCACTAATGGATTCCCCTTCCTTCTTCAGGATCATTTCAACACCCTTAGGACAACTACAGCATTATTTGCATCCAGGAGTTGTCACAGCTACAAAACATACAAGCTGCTGAAATGAGAAACAAATCCTGTTCAGGGTCACCCAAAAAACAACCACAAACAAAACTGAGGTTTCCAGATTAGGAGGAGCTGGGGTAGCAATCCCACCCGATTTTATGATGGTTTTTGGGCTGATTTACCTGTTGTGCACACTGACATGAGAAGCTGGTTTTCTGGCTGACTGAACACTCATAAAATAAATCACCAAAGAGCTCAAAGATCTGAATAAAAGCAAACAAATATATGAAATTATAAATATACGCAACCTTTACAAGGTATTCATTTCTGCAGTACCTCAACACCACAAGCAGGAGGGATTTACTCATCACCGAGTGCCCTCAGCATCACACAAATGTTGTTTAAGCAACTCTTCTCCCCCTTCAAGCATGTTCACAAACACTACAGGGGGAAAAAGAAAATTAAGAAAAAGAAAGAAAAACCTCAAATCCTGCTGAGTTCTGAACTGAAACAAGAACTCTGCTTTAGCAGACAAAAAAATTCTGAGCTAATACTGAATTTACAGCTACCACACAGTGCCATCATTCCCATTATAACAGAATATGCAGTGCTCAGACTCTTTAAATAACTGGATAATGGAGAGGTCCAGGTCTGTGATTTTAGTCTTGTCTTCTTGGGATTTATCAGGTCAGAAAAGGCCATTAATGTGAATTTTTGGCCGCTTTAAGTAAAAACAGAAAATTTTAAATTAGAACTGGAGGGGAAACAAACATTTGCTTCACTGGGCAGTGGAATCAGATGCTGAAGATGAACTCAACTCTGTGGGTCAGCTCAGAGCCTTCTTCAGGCAAACACAGTTTTGGTTCCATCAAAGGCGTATGATGGAGGCAGGGAAGAAGAGAAATAGTCACCTGGATTAGGATGTGCCAACTGGCAGGTGCCTGTCCCCTCAGCATTCTTCTTTTTAATTAGCACTGCAGTCATGAAGAATCAATACAATGTTTTAATAGACATTAATTCCAATTTTGAATGATCCATGCCCAAATTTAATTTTTCCAACTCGAATTCCAAGTTTCAGCCCTGCATCCTTCTGCACAGATGAGCTTTAATGTAGCCAGATTTAATATTTCAGAACGTTAAACCCGGAGAGGAAAAAAAAAAATCATCAGTAAACTCAAACTGCTTGGTGTCCTCAAGAAAACAAGAGAGAAATAAGAGATGTGACTAATCTTCTCACAGGCAAAGAAAGTAGAATCTGTCTCCCAGGACCTCGTGGGTCCTTTTAGGAAAAGTGGAAGGTAGATCACCATGGCAACAGAGTATTTTACAAGATACTTTAGCACTGCAATACACTCCGATATGAACATAATCAGAGCAGCAGTGCTCTGCCAACCAACTAGAAAAGCTTTTAGCACAAACAGGGAATGCATTTCTGTCTGCTGGAATTCCCAATAATGAAAAAGGGTTGTTGCAAAAGACACCACGGATGTCGGTCGGAGAAATCATGTGTGCAAAGCTTAAATTAAATTCTCTGGTCTCCCTGATGGAAACATCTATAGAGTCCAGGAAAGGAAGGTATAAGGAGAGCAGGGTCAAATTTATTAACAGCTGGCCCAACTTCTATGCCAAGCACCTCAATCGCATCAGATCACTGCACATCTGCACAAAAACACAAGGAGACAGCATTTGGATGGGGAGCTGCAGGGACAAAGGGGCTTCAGGGGGTGGCACTGACAAACTGGCATTTGAGGGCAGGAGAAATTCAGGTCAGAGGCACCACTGAAACAAAAAAATATAACAAAAAGGATAGCAAAAAAAAGGAAACACCATCATAATTTAGAAATGCCTTTATTTCTGCATGAGAGCAGCTGAGGGACTTGCAGCTGATGTTGGAATGTGTGTTCAATGGCTAAGCAGCAACAAAATCCAGGCTTATTGGCAAACACTGCACAGGAAAAGCCATTTAGAGATTGCTCTAAGATATGATTGAGTTTTATTCTTGCTCTAATGATAATTTGCTATTTTGAACCACCACCAAAAGAGCCATTGAGTAGTTTGCTATTTTTGAGTTGGCAGCTGGAGTAATGACGCAGATTTGTATATATTAAATTTAACACCCCCAAACACATTTTGGTCAGTTATCTTGTAGATACATGAATTCATAGCACAGGTGATAAATCTCTTTGTTAAAAAAAAAATAAAACAAAACAAAACACACAGCCAGGTCCACCTCAAGTGGCTCAGACCTGAGAGATCTCAGCAGCAGAACAGTGGCTGATGAAATGCTTTTGGTACAAAAATAGGGTAACAGACAGCAGTAGTAATATTTTCAGCTGCTCGCACACATTGCTGAATTTTAAATTAATTGTAACCACACAGGAAAAAGACCTGGGGGTTGCTGTAAGACAGCTCTCTGAAAACATCTGCTCAGTGCGCAGAGGCAGACAAAGAAAGGCAAATGGAGTATTGGGATAAATGCAATGGCAGAGCCATGCCAAAAGTAGCACAGAAATCAATGACAAAAAACTCTGCATTACCCAAATATAATATCCCACATCAGATACATGAGAAAGGCTGGAGAAATAAAGCAGAAAAAAAAAAAAGCACTAGATGTAGGGGAAGACATCAACATGGTGGTAAACTGAAGATAAGGTCAGCTTACACAAGGGATGGATAGAAAAGTAATGGTGCATTCAAGAAAATGGGAAAAGAGCACATGGCAAGGCTGTGCTTTGCTCTCCACTCTGAGCAGAGGTAGAGAAGGAATGCAGCCAAAAGTAACAAGTTTCAACCTAAAAATACAGCAGCTAATTCAGACAGATGGACATAAACCTATCCCGTGCTTCTATTTTGATTTTAGAAACAAGACCTTCTCAATTAACGAATTCCCTGATTTTCAACACCAAGTGCAAAGCTCAGATAACTGGTAATTGCAGCGGGAAAGGGAACATTTCCACCTCAGTGAGGAGACAGCACCAATGCCTGAGCCCAGGATCAAGGCAATATCCCAGCAGCTCCTCCCCTGGGCTTTGGTCCCCACCCCTCAGAAGATGCAGTTCAGCATCGCCCTCAAGGACATCCAAGTTCATCACACCCTGTCTTACAGGCACCCACACACTGTAACCATTTCCCTATGGATTCACTTCAGGAGTTTCCTCTCCTGATCCAGGGTTTGACAATAAACCCCTGCCAGACTCCAGCACATTCCCTCCTCACTTCACCCTTTTCATTCCTTCAAATGCACCTGCTCAAAGCAACTGACTCCAAATCTGTTGTTAATCTGACAAGTAGCAAAAACTGGTTTAAGACACCTTGATTGTTTCTGGTAAGAAATTATCCCTGCCAAATATTGCAGTTCTATTTGGTATGGCACTTCAGTGTATTCCAGCAATGCTGAGTGAGTTAACACCTGAAGATAGAAAACAGAGCAAGAGTTTTTATCTTTTATTTCTGTGGCAAATTTATAGAGCGACACCAAGGAAAGGAAAAGTCACTTTTTCTCTCTCTGTAAATCTGTTCTCATCTAACAGACAAATTCCAGTTACGCTTTCTAAAGCTCCTTGGAGCTATCAAACTTATCCCAAGGATGTTCTGGGAATAAGAAGTATGGTTACTATAGATAATACAATAACAAAAGTACAGAGCAGAAGCATTAACACACAGACCAGCATTCCATGGATCCCATCACCATCCAGCTGGTTCAGGACTGGTCCCCACTGGCAAACAGCCATATTTGACCACGGCCAAAGCTAAACCCATACAAATATTGCCATTAAGCACTTCAGTGTTCTGAGATCTGATTTATCTAAACAACTTTCTCACAGCCACTTGAGCAACCACGGCCAAGCGACTTCCAGAGAGATGTTTAGGCATCAGTTGACCACTTAAAGCTTTATTTGGACAGATATTGAGATAAAACAGCTCCAAGCCAACATGGCTGTGTGAGCAAAGCCCTCCTTATACAAGTGTTTATTTACATCCTCTGCAAGGCTGCATTTGCAGGCTAAAAGACAGAGCTCAAGACCACCAGATGGTGGTGGACATCCTTAATTTTAAGTCTAGACTATAGAGCTTGATTTTTGACAGAAACTCCCCATTTTCTATTAAGAAATCCTCCACAACATTTTTTTCTGCAAACCTTGCCTGAGCAGCAATGGCAAACAAAGCAGGCTTTGAAGGCTGTAGTAGAATTTCACTATCATAATCTTAAATCTCATGCAATTAAGCCATTAAACTTTTCTACTAGAAACCAAAACGCTCTTTTTGCTGAATAAAACATCTAAAGTTCATTCACTGATAGGATCTCAATGCCCTACTTGTTAACTTTTTAAACAGGCAAAGAATTATAAAAAAAAAGAAAAGCCTGAATAGAGATTAAATAAAACATGAGGTTTTTGTCTAAAGACAACTAAGCTTAACTGCTACAGTAAAGCTTTCATCACCAGCACCGTCTCTGCCAACAGTGTTTTCCCCTGCAGGCAATGTTGTTGGACGTAAATCAGAAAAAAAATCAGTCATTTATGTCAGTCTATGCCAGTTCTGCTTTCTATTAAGACAGACTGAAGTCCTTTCCCATCACAAGAGCTGAGTAAATCTCCTCTTTTCCCACGTTTCATTCTCCCCTCAGCTCACAGTGTGAATTTCATCTGTTTGGGGATGGATATTCAGTTTAAATTCCTCTAAGGAATGTATTTATGTGAGAGAGAGGGATCTACACCACAGAAAATCATCCCTCACAGCATTAAGGCAAATTCTTCCGAAAAAATTCAACGTTTTTTCCCCCAGGTAAATTGATACAAACACCTCTGCAACCACTCCCACCTTGTGATTACAGCTTCCTTTCCACTTAACACTTTTCTATTAATAACTTAGGTTTTGGGGAAGTAGGTCTTGAGGAAGAAGAGCAGCAAAATGAGATTTGAGCTTTTTGATACCTTTTTTTAAGCAAGTTTTCAATCCATGAAAACAATCTTCTGATAAAGGCTACCACACAACCTTTCTGCAGTCCCAGAGGCACCAAACACACCCACAGGACAAAGGTTTTTGCTGGTAGATGATGTTCTGCATTGCACTGAAGGCCTTTGTGCAGGGAGGTGTCCAGTGTTCATGAGGAAATACTCATTTTTGGATCCATAACGTACAAGAAAAAGATGTTTAGTTTCTCAGAGAAAGGATCCCCACACTTGACCCTTGAGAGAATATAAATATTATTTTGTTTTGCAGATGGGAGAAATTAAAGTGTTTTGCCTGACAGTGAACATTTTCAGGACCATTTTATCAGGCTTAGCCATATTCACACAACAGAAAACCTATTTTTTTGAGAGGGGGTACCTATTTTTAACAAGGCCATTCTGTGTTTTCTATATCCTAGAACTGCCTTTAGGTATCTAAAAGAAAGTCCACGTGACAGATTCTGCATGTGTACCTGTCAATTTAACACCCCAAATAACAGTAATTCTCTAAAATCCCCAAGCAGGATATTTCTAAGTGAGGGAATTGACACAAACTTACTCAACTCAAATGCTGGTACATCCTTTGCCTTCCCATTCCCTGAAGTCAAATTCCTGCCTGTTCCTGTCAAAGAGTTTCCCTTTTCGTGACATGTTCTGCACAAGAGTCTTAAACATTAATTAAGTCCAACAGTCCTCAGAGATGCTAGCACAGCTATATAAAGGTTTCTGGATCGAGTGGCTACTGAAGGAACTGGCATCTGATCAAATTTTCAAGAGTTATGCTCCCAGCTTTATGAATAAATCAAGGAATTATCAGTTTTTGAAAGTCTCCAGCACTATTTGAGGCCTCATGTTCATATGAAAATCCCTATTTTACAGATTCAGCAGCTAAGGCATAATGAACCTAAGGGGACACTAGTAGTAAAACCATGATAGAATCCAATCCTGTTTCTAAGTGAGGAATATTTTTAGTTGGAGACAACTTCTCAATTGCAGGGCAGCTTGGAAGACTCATTATTTTGTTCTGGTTAATTTTAAACACAGTCGAGACACTCTGTGAATGAAGCATGTTTTTCTCCAGGCTGGGGCATATTACCACTAATTAAAGGAAGGAAAAACTCTTGTATTAACTAATAAATTCGTGAGAGTTCTATATTTTAATTCAGGGTCATACCAGCCCAAAATCCTGAAGGAGCTCAGGGGATTTTAGTAAATTATGTGTATCAGGGTCACTACTGTACAGGAGCTTCCAGTCACTCCAACCACTAGAAAACGATATTCTAGGCTGGAAAAAGTGGGGGGAAAGTCCTGTCTGGGTTTTCCTAACTAATCTATACCTATTAAAAATGTATAATCAAATCAAATACAACATGAACAAAGGTCTTAGCAGGATTACCAGAGCTATCATGAGTTTTACACAATAGAACTTACAATTTTAAAGCAGTCTCCTCCAAGGAGGGAAAGCTACACTGAGCCCTTCTGATCAGCCCTTTTGTATCCAACAACCACACAGCTTAGTGATTTTTTCTCTTGATAATATTCGTAATACTGAAAAAAAAAAATCAACACTTTCAGAAGTGTAACTAGGGGAGAAAACCACCAAATATTTGTATACAAACACACACCACAGCTGAATATTTCTAAACCAGCCAAATTTGAGTATTAGCTGACTTTGGGGGGGGGGGGGGGGGACAAACAAACAAAAAAAAAACTGGTCAACA
>JAWWEU010000037.1:4049454-4068522 GCA_035583155.1 Acropternis orthonyx | reverse complement strand
AACAAGAGGGAAACAACCAGCCATGGAATTTATCTTGAACACAGAGGCTTCAAACCATTTGAAATCATGCCGAGTGCAGGCACTTGAGGAAAAAAAAAAAAACAACTCAGCTCCACATTCCCCTGGCCAGAAACAAAGTTTCCCGGAGAACCGGAGGAGCACAGCGAGGCTACAGAGCAAGCCTATACTGTGCTTAAACTCTGCATTAAACATGCATGAAGCCCAACAGAGGAACTGCCTCTGCTCATCTTGCTCGCTAGGGAAGTGCAGCACGGGTTCAGCTCCAGGCTTCCCCTTTTCCAGGCACAGCAGGGCCAGGGACCCCTCCCTGTCCCACTCACCCCCCAGTTTGGGGCTGGGAGGCACCAGCTGGGTCTGGCTGTGCAGAACTGGCTCCTGGTCCAGACACAACGCTGGGTTTCCCACCGAGAGCTCTTGCTGCTCCTTCCACTGCAGCTACAGGGAAAGCCCATTTCTGCAAGCCAGAGGAGGCACCAGGAGGCAGGATCAGTAGTAGGAAAAGCACTTAAGGACTTGCCCTTTTCCCATGAAAACCTCAAGTAACAATGTAATTCCATCCTTCCTCAGTGTGTCCCAGAAGATAAGGCACACATTGCTCATTTAGTGTTTCTTAACAAAAGAATTGCCCCTCAAAATCCCTGGATGAAAAGCCAAGACAGAATTTTTCTGTTCCATGAGCCACCAACACCAGGATGACTGACTGTCCTAACCTGGCAAGCCCCACATTACAATCTATTCATAAGACACAACAGGAAAACAAATTCCACGTGCCCTGGACAACCAAAGGAGCAAACTCAGGGAATATTCTGTGAGTGTGCCTCCAGATCTTACAGCTTCTACACAAAGGAGCTGGGTAAGGGCATCCCGGAGCCCTGCACACGGACAGGCTGGCATTCTGCTGCTTCCCAAAGCTTTAAATTTTAGCCTCACTTAACTGGAGAACAGGGCAAGCCTTATGGCTCTCTTGGATTTGAAGTGTATCTAGACATGGCAGCACTGCACTCACACTCTGAGGCTTCTCTGGAGTATCCTGTGTGCCTCCAGGAAAGATCTGTCCCTGTGTGGGAATCCAAACCTCCACACTGGAAGCAACAGGCACATCAGCTCTGAAGCAGTGGGTTGGGTTTATTTGGATAATGCTGAAACGAGAACTGATTCCTTGACTCTGCAAGCCAGAGCTGCGTATCTTGCATGTTCAGCTTGCAGGAGAGCCACTCCCTTTGGTATCCTTTCAAACTGTCCCTGTCCTCTCCTTCTCCGTGCCCCTGCCTCTTCTATGGCAGCACAGAGCTGTGTTCCAAGCCAGCCATCTCCAGCCCAGGCAGCTCCTTGTCTCAAATTCCCAGCTGGACACCCCAGCAGCAGGGCACAGTTCCATGACATCTTTAGCCCCATCCTACATGTGCTGCCGCACACCTAATATGACCCCACACCGTCAAATAAACCCTTCGGAGGCCCTTGTGAAACTGCTGGCCAGGGCACAGCACTCCCAGACTCACTTCTGCTCGTGGGATCAGCAGTTTCCCAGAAACTCCCCAGCAGCACAGACCCACTGCCAGTGCCATGGTAAGGGATTGGAACTGCTTGTGAGTGGCTTGTGGCTCAGGGGTCACTTTAGGGAGTGAAAAGAAAAAGCTGAAAGTCTCTCAGACATATACAATACTAAAACTAGAGTCCCTCTCAGCAGGGTAAAAATGAAATTTCGAAGTGGAACCACATTTTCACAGTAGTGCTAGAGGACAGAAAGGGAAAAAAAAGCACCAGAACCTTTATAAATATTTGGCTTTTGTTCTCATTAAAAAGGGATAAATAGCAGAAGTGTGTAATCATTAAATCAACCCAATATATTTTAGAGCCCCCAACACTCAATTATATTTATTGAGACTCCAGAACTACTACAGACAGCTTGACAGCATGTAACATCTGCTGCTTCCAAGATGAGTCACGGGAGGAAAGTCCCCTGTATTTTCTAGGAACCAGTTAGGCAGCCAATGATTGAAACAGTGATGGGACTATATATACACCCACACAAATGTGAAGAATTAACTTCTATCAATGAAAGTATATATTTAACATACTGACTGCAGATTTCAAATGAGAGATTACAATTAGAGAGATTATTTTGAGAAAACATTCCCCTGCTTAATTTGAATGCTTATGTAAATTTTGTCAAGATACGTTAAAGGTCAGAAGAGACTGGAATAGAAACTAATTTAAATAAGTTGCAGGAATTTGAGAACATTTTGAAGGGAGGAAGTAAATATGCAACAAGACTTCAACACCCCACAGCACTTGCCTCCATTTTCAAGTGCTGCATCATTAACTATATAATCACTTAGCACATCTGTCCGTCCCCAAACACATCCACAGCAGCTGCCCCGAGACTGGCCTCAGGAGTAAACCCTGAGCTTAAAATCATCCAGGTCATGGTCACCTCTCACTTTCCAACCGCGCTGCCACTCCCGTAACAGAGCGATTGTGATGCGCAAAACCTAAATTTGCCCGAGTTCCAGGTTTGAGGCTGGTCAGCTGGAACAATTTGGATTTTAAAGAGTCAGGTCACATTACGAGACGGCCTCTAATGAAGGAAGGCAGCCTCACTGAGAGCACAGAGCTAATTTGTGCTTTAGCATTCTGAATCATAGAATCAGCTGGGTTGGAAGAGACCTCCGAGGTGAGCCTTTTTCTACGCACAAATTCAAGGTCCAAGCTAAACTTTTATGAAGTTATTTCACATTGTTTTGAGCAATTTCAGCATGGCAAATACAGCTACAAGGAAACCAAGAAGACACCACATCGCGATGAAGATCCGTACAGTCCTGGAGCACTGGTTGTGTATTTCAAGCTAGGATATGTTTTTGGGTTTGACTTCTAATCTGACTACAAGAGCTCAAACATTTGTGTGCAAGTTGCCAACTAATAACCCTTCCAGATAAGGCCTCAGGCTCTAGAATTACTGAATAGCAGCGGTCTCACCTTCAGAGAGTACACGGTGGCCTTCTTGAATTACCAGGACTCTTGATAAAAATCCAGTAGGACAAAGGAGAAATTCCACCTCACTTTTGAATACCCGAAAGTCAAATCCTCATCCGTCAATGGAGCGAGCCTAAAAAACCCACCACCAACCAGCAGCTGGAAAGGACAGCTGCTTACACAAGACCACTGACATGGAACAAGATTCACTATTTTTCACTAGGGAAGCGACTGCATAGAAAGTTACAAAACCCTGGGTTTGAGGACAAAAAAACTATTTGATATCCCAGTAACAGTCCACAAAAGAGAGTTTGGTTTTACTGAGAATGAGCCCCCAGAACCATGCAGGCTTCCTGTGCAACTCCAGCCCCATCTTTAGCTCTCTCAGGACAAGAACTTCCTGTAAAGTGTGACACCGCCCATTTATCTGCAATATTTATACTGACAGTGAAATTCTCCAAGCATGAACTTAAACATGTATTCCCACGTAGCTCAGCTAAACGTGGCATTCCATTTGAACAGTCTGTGGTGCTATCACAGTTTCCAGTTGCTAAAAAGCAACTGGAAACTTGGACTCCCTTAGAAAAGCTGCTTATTCTGAAACAAGTGGCACAAGCAAGTCCTCTGTATTAGGTGGTAAAGTTGACTGTAAGAACACACAGCTCTCCCCAGCACTCAGAGGACTCCCCTGCCAGCATCAGTAGCCTAAGATGGATGTTTTTTCCCCCAGACATTGAATTTTCTTTAGAAGATTCCTATCAGGGGATTTTCAGGTATCACCTGATGTGAAGTAGTTGGATTTTTTTGCAAATATTTATAACACATTAAGAGTTTGTGTCGACGTACCAGATCACTCCAGCTGGTAGCAACAAAAGGACAGACCAACACTGCAGCAATCCTTAACTGGTTCTAGTTTTGAAGGAAAATATCAATTTTATCAGTATTTATTCACTTTCTAGGCATATGGCCTTCCACAGCAAAGCAGCATTCCTTCAATACCAAAGCAGAGTCGAAAGATGCCAACACAATCATATACATATATACAAAATCTTGTTTTGAGCTGCAATCAGTGCTACAAAGATGAGATGAAGATACAAAATCTGAATATTATAACCAAAACTTCTATGTATGTAAATCCATTCAAATCCCAGATCCCTCCTGCTTTCCAGAAAACACAAATCCAAACTCCCTGAAGCAACAGCAAAGTGCATAGATAGGCCAATGAATGCAATGGCCAAAATCTGCCCTAACATATTTTAAGTTATGCTACAGGAAGAACTGTTCAAACACAAACCAAAACAGATTCGTCAGGGATGTCTGGGAGTCTGAGGATCAACTCACAGGCAGCTGTTTCAGGAAACCTGCTCAGCAAAATGACCCTTGTCATGTGTCACCTTTCTAGTAAAGTGCCAACTGTATGCCAGGAGTTTATAGTGTAGGTAATTATGTGCATTACATAAGGTGTGCTTGCAATGCTCCTATTTCCTTCCCCATAAAGATTAAAACTGTGGCTTTTAGCAGCTTAACTTTTGCTGGAGACAAGCACAGCACTGCTGCTCCCAAGAACTGCACAGACTGGTTTTCCAGCCCAAGAAGGTTTAAGACCTGGTGGTGTCTCCAAACATTAAGGGCTGCTGGGCACACTGAGGTCAGTCATGGCCAGAAGCTCCAGCCCAGGAACACCTGCAGAACCCGTGCAGTGACCTGGCTGCCCCAGTTTGGTTTTCAGCCGACAGTGCTCAGGAAGCAGAGCATCCCTGAGGGGCCCTTGTGGGATGCAGAAGGAGCTCACCTCAACACAGCATCACACACCCGTAAGACTTGGCTGAATTACCCTCACAGGCACCAGGAATCTTCTGCTGAAGGTCTGTATTCACCCAGTCAGGATAAAGGGAGGATCCAAAGACTTTACCTGTGCTGGCATTGGATGAATACGTAGATTTAAAATGCTCTCCACAGAGTATGATTCAGCTACCCTGTTATACACGCACACAGAACTTGTATAGCTTCAAAGTGCTTCTTAAAAAACCAGCAACCCACCCTGAAGTCCATCCGCATGAATCCTTCAATTTAAAGACCTCCAGCTCTCAGCACTGCATCATTCACAGCTCTGGTAAACAGTTCAATGCAAGCACTGGCATTTTTAGAGTGTTTTAAAAACCACTTCACACCCATTACTGCTCTGGGAGTGTAACTCAGGAAGGCACAACCATTCCCACAGCTTGTTCAGAATAATACACAAGCAGACATCCCCAAATTGTCATGGCAATATTTAGTAATCAACAACCATACTTTAAATATGACCAATGAAACTTTCTCGTGTCTGGATTATAAAACAGTTTCCAAACCTGAAAGTGAAATGTCAGTATCAAGCTTAAAAATTAATAAGCAAGCTGAGCAGCAAAACCCCTTTGCTGTGCAAGAACAGAACATCGGAGTGTTTTGTCACCAAAGATGGGCCAATACTCAAGAACACCAAGGGAAGTACAAGCAACAGGGTCATTTCACATCTGAATGATTAAGACACTTAACCATTTAATTCATTTCCATCACCACAATAAACTTTACAGCTCTTCCAATCATATATTCAACACAAAGACTAAGGGAAAACAGAATCTAAGCGTGCACCCTGAAACACAGCATTCCAAGCACAGGCTCCTAATCCTCCCATCCTATCACTCATGGCCAGAAGAGACTGGACTTACTGACAAAGTGAGATAAAGTAAGAGTCAAAACAAACTAAATCTCAAAGGGTAACCCAAGGCAAACACTCAACAAACCTGATAGATTTTAAAGGCTGCACAGAAACCCACATGTCCTTCAAAAGGCTCCACTATCTTCCCAAACAGGGACACACAGAGCCCAAGCGCTCTAAGGACAAGGAATAAGATGACCGGCACAAAAAGAAATGTCCTTCAAAATCATCTGAGGCACAGTTTTGACAGCCAATTAAAAATATATCATAATTAGAATTAACTGCAGCCCAGCAAGTGTGCTAACACTCAAAAGCTTTTCAAACATATTGCGCAGCAGAATTTGGTTTGTTTTCTGGTATGGTTTGGGATCTGGGTTTTAATCAATCAGCTCCTTAACTACCTGCTCTTAGTTACACACCTCAGATAAATCTGGCAGCCTTACACATGTGCTCAAGGTTTCCATTTGAACCACCAGAGGTTTCTTGCCTCAATTCAGTAAATGCATCATTTGGCACCTAATTTAGGAGGGACGATAAAATTTGAAAGCTGCTTCTGAAAACAGTGGAATATGCCCAGATTACTATATAAATATTCTGGAAAAGCTACAAGGAATTTAGACAGTTACACAAACATCTGCCATGATCAGCCTGGAAATGCCTCTATGCCCTGGAAAGGTCTCTTAGCCCTGTCCTTCCTTCCAGGGTAGGTTTATTCAACCAGTAACTGAAAGCATTCCACATCAGGTCTGTCTTAGTTCAGATCAGACATTGTAGATTTCAAGGCAGCTTCTTAAGCAGAAAATGTGAAAGTGCCACCACAAACACTGGCAAAGGCAGGCTGAGCCCAACAGGAGCTTGGTGAGTGAAATGATCTTAGGGGAAAGAAAACAACAGCAGATACTTCAAAATCAACAGAAAAAAAATGCTGGGAACAGAGGAAAAACTGATCTCTAGGATACACCTGTTCTCCCAGTAGAAGAAACCTTGCTCAAGACTCTAATTCTTCAGATTTTTACAGCCAAACTGAGTCAGCACAGGACAGTTTAAAGCAGCACAGAAATAATTTCAAAACTCTATGCCCTCATAAACAACTAGGTCAGCATTTCACTGCCATGTGAGCATCACACTGTTTATTAAAGGTTACATGAGCCATACCTACCTCTGCTCTTTCACTGCCAGAATTACAGCTGGTGCCTTCCCCAGGACACAGAGAGCTTTCCATCCCCCCTGACCATCGCTGGGTTTAGGAGCTGCTGGGATAGGTCAGCACACAGGGGCAGTCCTTCATCCCAAATGCTGTCTGGCATGATGGTTTCACATCTATTCCTCCCAAAGGGCAGGAACACAATTCCTGTAGCTGGCAGTCTGACCAAAAACCAGGAGACAAGTCTGGGATCCCCAGACTCCCCCTGTGTAGTACTTACTGTGGCAGGCATAAGGCTTCCATTTATTAAAAAACTGCCTTAAATTTTCTTTAGGAAAACTGGAACAAACACTATTAAATGCTGCAGCAAAGCACGTGGCTATGCACTTGACCTGGGCATTGCTGAATTTTGGTGGCATTTAACAGCGTCTAATGGGGGGGAAGAGGCAGGGAGTCAGGAAAACATCACTGTGTGCCTTCAGAAAACTTGTTCTTTTTAACAGTGCAGTGTGAGATCAGCAACCCTGAAGCAAAATGGTCAGAACATTTTCTTCCACGGGTGTTCTGACAGCACACCAAGAGCTTCCAGAGGGCAAATATTTCAAGCCAGTGCAGCAAAACAGAGAGATCCCAGGAAGAAAAGCTCACCCACTGTGGCAAAAATCAGCATGGGAAGGGTGAGTTTATTCATCCATTATGCTGAAGAGCTTAAAATGGAAACATTCTATATGTCTCGCCTCAGGCCAGGATGAGAACTGAACGCAGGTGAATCACTGCCACAGAAAGTGACTGCAAAACACAGATGGAAACTGCTCGTACCCTTTTGCCTCTCCCTCCTACCCAGGAAAAAGTCCTTATAAACACATTGCTGTGTGTTTTAGCAAGGAAGGAGCAAAGGCAGGTCCACTGTTTTTCCTCTCTTCCTTTAATTAAGTTGGAGAAACAGAGTCTCAGCTCTCCTTGCAATCCCTACTATGCTAATATCCTTAGCCATGGATGGAAAAACCAACAGCAGAGAGAGATACTCACAAAATGCATCACACCCCGTCCTGCAGCTTTGGAGGTTTAAAACAAACTTAAGAGTTTAATGAATAAAATTGGGAAGAAGAATTCACCTGTTCAGCGCATTTTGGCATGAAAAAAGCCCTCTTTATAACAGAAAATGACAGCTTAGTTTACCAAACATTCTGATTAACATGAAAGAGACAAAATTCACATCCACAACGAGGTGGTTTGAAGCTAAAAATAACCCAGCCAGCTGCAATTCCCACCTTTGCAGACAGGGAGAAGTGCTTCTGTCTCCCCTCCCCAGGCAGACACACGCTCACTTCCTTCTTCATTGCAACATCAGAAGCTCAACTCGATGCTGACAAGCCACAAAGTCCTGCCCAGAATTTAAAGTCACGCCTCAGTAATTACATAAAATAAGCTCTAAGTACAAGTGGTTAAAATAAAAAAAAAAAAAAAGAAAAAGAAAACAAACAAAAAAATCAATTTACTCAGCTTCGATTTTGCTTTTAATTCTGAAATATTTTGACTGTTTACAAAGCAGAAAAGCAATTTTCATTTCTGAGGTTTGCTCCCTCCACACTGATGTCTCATTAGATAATTTCTTCCCAATCTCACTGTAGGACAGCAGCATGTTCACTTATATTGATGCTGTGGCACTACAGGGATCAAACCCCTGAAACATGCAACCTTTTAAGGAGAGTATTTAAGGTGTATTTGAACCTCACATTTTGTAATTAAAACATAAAGGAGGATAGTGACAGTGGGGGAAGGAAAATGTAAAAAGGTAATGTAAAACTAAATCTCAGCTGTGCAGAAGTCCCACTCAAAGGTGGTCTGAGACATCAAAAGTTATACATAAAAGCAGCAAAGATGCTCCAAAATCTTTGCAAGCTCCCAGTAACAGGCAAAGTGTCCTCCTCTCACCTGCCCTAACAAAAAGGCAGCACACAAATTCTTGAACAATAAAACCCCTTTATGTGGCACACAGATTTGCCCCTGAAATAAATTTCCACAGAATAAATAAAGTGCCACTTCATGGAACCAAAATTTAAAAAATAATCATTTTTGGTGCCCTGACGGCATGGCACTAAAAAGACCAATAAAAATCCAGGTCATGGAGTTTGCATTATCCCCCTCCAGAGGGAAGAGTACCTGTAGCCTGGGCAGCATGTGCCACATCCCCGAACAGGAACCAAAACCTTCCCTGTCACACAGACACGCAGCTCCCCAGCCACCAGCACACCGGGCTTTTGCTATTTGCTGCTTAAATAGCCTCTTTTTGAAAAACCAACCCAACCAGCTGTCCCAGCTAGGGCAGACCCCAGCACAGCCAGCCCTTAATTCACTAAGGCAGTGAGCTGTGCATGGCTTTTCTAAGCTGGGGAGGCAGATTCTGCCCAACATCCCCCTGCTACTAATAGTAGTAGCAGCAAGCACTTGTGGTTCTGCGACATCAGCAGTAGGAAGTTCCTTCTGCCAGGCCCCACGACGAGTGGTAACTCTTCACCTACACAGTCTCACCATCTCCTACTCAGCTTCTGAGCTGCAGGAATACAAATGCACAGGATGCAGAGGGGGTTTAATCCAGGCACTTGGCAAGAGTTCTTAATTTATGAATGATGACACCAATTAAGCGCCCCCTTTGTTCAGGGATCATAAATATGAAAGTTTTTTGACTTCCTCTCTCCACACCCTCGAGGCTCTTACCCACAACTTCACTGAGAGCAGCTGCAAACGCTCTGAGGATGGGGAGCCCTGTCACCAGGAGTCAAATGTGCTTTAATGGAGAGGTTTTATTCTTTGCACATCCACCACCAATTCCCTGGATGGCTTTGGAGTTGTGTTATGCTGTACTGCTTGCCCAGAGTAACTCTCTTCCTAAAGGAAAAAGCAAGCAAACAAACAAACTTTCCTCATTTGTATTAATGAAACAGTCTATTTGCAGACAATTAACATGCAAAAGGTGCTTCCTTTCCCAACTTTAGGATTTTGGTCATATACTGCAAGTAGTTCTCACACTTAAAAGAAGAAATAGGACTTAAACATTAAGAAGCAACTTTTCACCTTCACAGAAGGTAAAACACAGTGAAAGCAAGGCATGTTAATACTGACTTGAGTCTTCCGAGATAACCCAAATGCTGCTGGGACCCAACCAATGCTCAGGAAACAGAAAGTGAAACTCCCTAATATACTCACTAACTGAAATCAAACAGTGGCACGGGAGGGTTTTTTTTCTGGTTTATTTTATGTTTTTAAGAAATATACTCACAGTATAATTTAGCAGTGCTGCCCTTACTTCCCCAGGGAGATGATTGCACCTTCGAGCCCCATCCTCATCCCACCTCTGTCTGTTCCTGCCTCCAGACCACTGGCTTTGCTTCACGTGGTTATTTCACAGCTGGATCAGCTTCCCTAATCTGTACCACCCTCTGGTAGCAGGAAGGTTTGTGCCAACACAACTCAGTGGGAGAAAGGAGAGACGGAGGATCAGCTGGTTTCAATTCAGCTCTAAAATCAGCTTAAAATTCATGTTAATTTACAGACTCCTGATTGAAAATTCACAACCAATCCACTCCCTGCTCCCAGCCCCTGATCCCTACTTCCTCAAGCCCTGTGTTTTGATAGGAATCCAAGTCTCTATTTTTCTTTCAGTCAATACATTTCAGATCTGCCAAGACACAGAAAACAGCTTATGTACATAATAAGAGATGAAAATGCAAAGATAAATAGAAGTGTCTGGATTTAGACTACAGTTGTCAAATCTTGACTTTCAAGTGAGTGTGAATTTTAAGCAAGTTATTAAAGTTTAACGAGATACTATTGGTAATGACTGACAAGATTATTTGGTTTGGGGAAAAAACTCAACAATATTTATCCTTTCTAAAAATGATTTTTTTTTTCCCTTTCCTTGCACAGTTACTTATTATAATGGTGGTCAGAAGGGATAAAATTCTGACATATATTTTCTAAACATACTATCAAATTAATTTTAAAAACTACAATATGAACACAAAAGTTTTGAAGACTCAAAATACCTGAACTCGAAGATCACCACATCTTAAGAGGTTTTTAATAGTTGGTTTATACCTCTGAACACTACCTACCAAAATTTCTCTAGCCTAATAAATTTTTAAAGATCTTTTTTTTTCACGTTGTTCAATTTCCAAAGAGAAAGCACAGCAAGTGAAAAGAGTTAGGCAGAGACACAAGAAAATTCAGCTGATTATATAGTATTTCCTTTGGCATGAAGGTGCTAAGGGCTCACTAGTGGCAGAATAAGTAATCATCACAATGCTAAACTGCCAAAATTCACTCAGGCTACGGCATGACCTGCATGCAAAACCAGCCATGAAATGGCAATGGAGTGCTCAAGGCAGACTCAAACTTCACTGCATATGCTCCAGTTCAGCTCCAGACCACTCCAGCACCCTGGAATTGCAGCAGCCTGGATGTGCCCGGGGTAATTGCAGGTGAAGCCAGGAACAGCCACTGTCACAGCTTCAGCTATTAAGGCTCCTTAATGAACGGTCTAACAATAACCCAGGCTTAACCAGCTCTCTCATGGCGAGCACCTTAACCGTAATAAGCCCCTTGAACATTCCTATAGTGTTTTCCAAAGATCTCACAGCATGAGGCTACTGACTGTGCTCTCACAGCCTGTGAGGCAGGTATTAGTCAGCCTTTTTTTTATTTTTTATTTTTTTTTTTTCATTTAAATACAGATAAAAAAACTGAGGCAGAAAGCTGGCAAACAACTTCCCCCGGTGGATACGCAGCTGACTAGTGGCACACAGAATCCAGATCTTCCAGATTCCAGCCCTGTCATCAGCCAAAAGGCCATCATTATGAGGAAAGAAATTAGTCTGGTCTTATAAATAGCATTTGAATATAAGCCTTGCTGTAATATTTGCAAGGAGTTGACCTTAAACACCAGCAGAGCTGCACTGGTAGCCTGGGGCTCCAAGCACCAGCTTGCGTGGCACTATCCCAGGGTTCCTGAACCTCTGGATGTCTGCAGAGCCTGGATCCAGTACGAATATCCAGATCAGACCACAATCTCATCTGACCACCTCTGGTTTGGGCTGAGCATATACAAAAAAAAAAAAAAAAAAAAAAAAAAAAAAAAAAAAAAAAAAAAAAAAAAAAAAAAAAAAAACTCCTCTAAAAATATAAACAATGTTGTTCTAAAATACTCAGGTAGCCAGGAGTAAGAAAATAAACAAGTCTGAGTCAGCAACTTTCTGCGACTTTAAGGGACCAAGTCATCATGGTCAGAGACTGGCCGAAATCTCTCTGTAACAATTAGCTGGAAACATGCAGCATGGAAAAGGGCCCCAACACACACAAAATCCAGAGCACTTGCTCCAGCTGTATATCACACATTTGCTCCTAATTTCTGCAGCTCCCAAATGCCCAAGTGAGACGTTATTTTGCTTTATGTCACATTCATACAGTGCTACAAAGAAGCAGGTCCTTTTCTGCATTATATCTTTAATACCTGCAGCAGGTCTAACTCCTGGTCTAAATTTACTGCAGCAAAATAAAAGCCCAAGAATGATTTTGTAACAAAAATCCTCATATGTCTGGTTCTATAAGTCAAATTTCATTTGAAATTAGCTGCTTTCTAGTAAGGCCAAGTCGAAAACTGCAAAAGCAGAGTTAAAGCAAACAGAGGAAAAATAAGACTTCATGTAGTAAAAAAAGTAATTCCAGTAGTTACTCATTTATTTCAGGTTTAGATACCTGCACTGCTCCCTTCCACCCACGTGGGGATCACTAAATGTTGAACACACAACCTCTACAACCACAACAGGAGCTCTGAATCCCGAGGAAGAGCTGAAAATGGAAAACTTGTTACCTTCTGTGGGGATGCACCACAGAGCAAAGACACCACGGATGAAAAGCACACAAGAAATTCTGAGTGGAACAACAAGTGGAATGTTTTTTATTTCTATTCCTCACTTTAAGAGCAAACTGTGGCTACAGGCAGGAGAACCATAAAATCCTCCTATTTTGGGCTGTCTGCTCCCCAAATGACAAGAAAACTCCTGGCTACGAAAACATGAGCATCTCACACTGGAGCTGAAGGCTCATGTCTCTTAATGCGAAAACAGCAGAGTCAAAATTCCCTGTGTTCTCCCCCCAGGATGACCAAATTCCCTGCATTATTATGTATTAAAGCACTGCCAGGCTGTGGCACAGCAGATGAGACCTGACTCCCAACAGAGCCTGTTTCCACCCCAGCTCACATTTAGGGCTCAATTATCTTATCTCCTCTGCCACTCGCATACTTTCCAGATAAGAAATGTTTTTCCCCCCTCTTTTGAAGAGTTAAAACTGACACCACAGCCAGGGTTAAGATTAAAAATGTTCTAAATTAAAATTAATTTAGGTTAATGCTTAAAAAAATAATTCTATATACAGGTTAAGGCTGGGAACTAGAGTTAATTGACAGGTGGTGCAAGTTTTAATAACAGCAGGACATCCTGCAAGTGGAAGGGGAGTTTGTTCTCCAGTTTCCCCACATGGTTTAGGTCAATGCTCAGTTCATCTCAAGTTGAGAAACTCCAAGAGTTGGGAGGAGGGTAAAAAGCCTGTTTTCCTCTTCCAATCTATGACTAAGAATGAGGCAAGCAAAGGGAGGATCTAAGATCCTGAAGGCGATGGTAACAAGAGGTCATTAGTTAATTCCCTCAGTGATAAATACTACTTCCTTTTATCAAATAACAGCGGTTTTTAATGATGTCAAATATTTCTGGTAATTCTAAAGGACACAGCACACTCAAACTTGACCTGAACGTGGCAGAATAAGCAGAAAAACACAAGAAACCCTGAACTGAGAGGCAGATTGTCGTAAATCAAGTAAGAAGTAAATAACACTGATCTGATTTTATGCCAAAAATTTAAAGGGTCAAGAGAGCATATGTATTATTTCTTATATTATGTGTCTTTGGCTTAACAAAAGCAGTACCCAATTTAGCGTAAAGTCTGTTTTAAGCAGCACTTTAATGTCTACAAATAAATTGAGTCAAGATTTTCATCAGGAAGAAAGACCAACACAAGCACCATTCTAAGGTTTAAATGAAGGCTCGATCCTGCTTATTGCTTAAAGAAGTTTTGAAAAAGCTTAATCCATGTACTTTTATGACCAACTATTTATTACCTGGGAGCTTCAGCTAAACTGCAGCAGGACCTGCAAAGCCAGAGCAGGAGCGATGCCTGCTCTGAAGAGATTACAATCAAGGGAAAGATGAAAAGTTAAGAGGAGGAGAGCACAAGGAAATAAGTGACTGGAATTTATGTTCTCTGTAGCTGCACTTTAGTCCGCTTTCCCTTGTGCACTGGAAGGATCAAGGTGTGTGTTTGCCTACTCACCCTGTCTCAGAAAGAAAACACCCTCCAGAAGTCACATAAAGACAAAAGAGCCCCTCCCAGACACACAGAAGGAAGGTGTTTGGGGTAGTAAGACTGGAAGAAAAGTGTCTATTTACCTATTTTAATACCTCTGCTTCCCATCTAAGAGAGAAGGGATTTCACTTGTTTCAAGCTGTCATCCCACAGAGACTGAACCATAAGAAAACAAACAGGCACATACACAACTTTCGGGAGAATTCTGTTTCCATTTAAAGGAATCCTTTGAAATTACCACCTGACACAGTAGTGCACCCAACACAAACCAGCAGCCAGAGCTGTTTACAAGCTTCCTGCTCAGTGTTAGACTGAAAACCCAAACCCTTTTTGCTGTGTAATAAATCAGTGCTCCGAGTTTAACAATTTTCAGCAGTGCCATATGCTACATAGTCCCATATGTTCCATTACAGGGAAGAAAAACATCATCTCAACATGAATCATCAGTGACTGTGTTCCTGTAAATCTGGCTCAAATGCTCACAGCGTTCAAGGGCAACCCTAAATAAATCTGCTCAATTTTATGCCAGATTCTGTGCAACAGAATCGCAGATCACTTATGAAAATTAAGGAAAAATGAGGTTTAATGTAGGAAGTGAGCACAGTCTTTGCATCCCTCCAGAAACAGACTCACTGTGCACAACATTTGGCACATATTAATCAATTCCAGGCTAATAATGACATCCTGCTCACAGAATGATGGTAAGATCTGGTCATCTCAACGCCTTTCATCCTAAACTGCTTAATGTATGTGGAAACACATAAGACTGCATACAGCATTCATTCCTCTCAGTGCCATGCTCTGCACTGCAGTGATTCTGGGGAGTAATTTGCGAGAAAAGTAAAAACAAACCAAAACAAACCCAGTGGGTGTATAGTTTATCCAGGATTTTAGGTTAACATCTCCACTCTTAAAGTCACAATTCTGAAATGAATGCCCTGAAGTGTGAGAATGCCCCTATTTGAACGTCTTTAGTAGCCAAGGAGGAAGGCTGGGGAGTTGAGGCAACCAAGTGCTCCCACATAACAATTGGTTTCATTAAATTCAAAATAAACCAGAGTCCAGTTTGACCTAACATTCAGGGTGGGGGAAAAGCAGTAATTACATTAACATCAAGCTATTACCTGTTCCAGGGCATAAGTGCTTAGTTCATTAGCAACTCAGACAAACTTGTTCTGTAAGCTCCCTACATTACATCTGAAATTTCCCTGCCCTTACAAATTAAACTAACCATTTCTGACACAAAGGGAAAGTCCAGTAAGACAACAGAAATGTGAGTATATAAACAAGAAAACATCCAACCTGCTCAAATCCAATGTGTTTTGACACCCTTGATAACAAGCTTACCCAAGACAACCTTGACAACCTAATTTCAATATTCTTTAATTCATTTGAATAAATGATTTTTAAAAAGTTAAATAAATACTAGCAGTACTCCAGGTTTCTTCAGTCAGAGAGCAAAACCTACTGACCTTTATAAACACGTATTTTCCACATTTCCAATAGCAAGTTAAAAGTGAATTCTCATGGTTTAGTTCCACAGCATAAGGAACCTATGTCACATTAGAAACGTTGCTCTTTAATGCTGGAAATGGGGCTTTATGAAGATTCAGAATCTGCCACAGGACCATAAATAGCCAGGAGGGCACTTCTTCAGTAGCTCAGGAGATGGATGACCACACCCAAGTAATTTACTATCATTTCTATTTCAACTTTCCTCCTCATTCATTAGGAACTGAGGTTCACACAGATGACAGTTCCTGGCACGTAGTGCTGATTATGACTTTAAGTGCTACACACTCCATGATCAAAATGAAAAGTCACAATCTGTGCTGCCCATGTAAAAATCAGATACTTCCTTCTTTTTACCCAAAGAGAACCCTAAATTTAACAGACCAATACTTTCTAAAACATTTTTCACTCAATAAAATAAAACACAGCGATTTCAGGGACAACAGTGTCAGGGAAACTCACTGAACTGCCCCTGGAAGAACTGATGACCAAGCAGGCACCAAGAAATTGCATCATGTTTATTACACAGCACTAAGCCAAAGGCAATCAGATCCTTCTGGTTTAATCAAAGGCCTTCAAATAAGGAAGCAGTTTGAAAATAGTAAGCACAAAACATAACACTCTTTTAGATTCACTTTTTGAATTTTTCCCTGTTGTGTGAAAGGACATCTATTAGAAAACCTGAGCATGTGCTAAAATACAATCTTATAAAAATCTACTTCTTGAATACCTCTGATACCAAAACTGCACTTTTACTCAAACTCAGTTGGCTTTAAATGCTGTGACTGAACTGTAGCGGGGTCCTGTTAAAAGACTCTGAACTCTGTCTTAAAACAAAAGGTCTGTTTCCTATTTAAAAACATTAACCTTAGACACCTGGTTTTTTTCCTGTAAAAGCAACAAATAAATAAAATGTAGTGTTCCAGGAACGCCTCCTCCCCTGCCACTTCTCTTAACCTGGATGCTGCAGCAATTCACGAGGCTGCAGAACAACCTGGAACCACAACCTGTAAATGGAGGAAACAACTAGTCTGTGTTCCTGGTCCAAACTCACTGGCCACTGCCCTGCCCCTGCTCCCCAGCCCCCTGGGGCAATCCAGCAAACTCCAGCTCAGCTCCATACAAACAGGGATTTCCCTTTAAGGCAAGATAGCAGATTACTCCGAAGAGAGTGCTCAATTCTGCTGAAAGACCCCCCTGTCCTGCAACATGTTATGAAACATAAATTTAACAGCAAAAGCCTGATATAAGATCCGTATTTAGAGTGCACACAAGTAGAAATACCTCACCTCTAAAAGCTTTCACTTGCAGAGATCCTTTTTAACTGATAATGATGTAACAAAGCGAAAGGGAAGTACCTACAGAGAATCACTGTAAGTAATATACACACTTAAATTAAAAACACAGAGTGAGTTTGCAATCTGAAAGCCCTAGTACAGGGAAGAGACCATGGAAACAGCTTAGCTCAAACTCTCCTCAAATCAGATGCCAGAGGAAGTTAGAGGGCAAATAAGCCTGGATTTGACAAATTATATGTTAACGTGGATATGAACAGCTTGCAGCCTCACTGCGAGTGCATGAATGAACTGTCAGATATTTGTATGAAGTTCAGTGCTAAAAGAGAGTGTGTGAACACATATTTATATTTAAAACACATCTTATACTGTTGCATTACTCCTTGAGAGCTCAGAATTTGCTACCTACAAGAAATAACTCTGTTTTAAGGACATAAACAGAGAGAAACGAGCATGGCGCATTCTCTCTCTCCACAAACAATCCACTATCAATGTAGAAACGTCAACATGTGTTCTCTAATAAATCCGGTAAAAGATACATCAAACTAATGACCACTGGCAAAATAAGCTGCATCACTCCAAGCACTGCAGCATTCCAAACTCTTATTGAAAACACACAAGCAGACTTTGGAGAACAGACTGGAGCCCACATATCCTCACCCTATCACAAGCACCATGAACCGCAGTCAGCAGCTGCAGGCCCAGTTAACTTTTAATTGTGTCCACGGGAGAGGTGAGGAGTGTCCCCCCCATAGAGCCTGAGCTGCTTTCACATTCTTATGTAGATCACTATCCAGTAAGGAGGGCAATGGGATCTGAAATCCTCCTGGACAGGCAGTGGAGCTGAGCACAGCCAAGGTGAGTGTTCCTGCCAGGATAGGGGCTCCTGCAGGGAAGGGAGCCTGGACCACCACCCCCTGTTTTGCTGTTTTTAAACACACATAGAGCTGCCACTTGACTGTGTGTGGAGCCCAGGCACTCCACACAGCTCCAAGAGCAGCATATCCCAGTGCTGGAGAACACCCCCAAGGAAAACACCCTGGCTGGGCACAGCAAACCCAGCACTGAGCTGCTCAGTTCTGCCCAGGCTGAGGAAGTGACCAGGGAAAACCTGGGGGCTACCAGGGCTATTCAGTGGCTACTAAAGTTTAGAATTACCACAGTTGTAGGAATTACTTCTACTCGCGTTCCTGGGGAAGGGAGGTGGGGAGACACGAGGAGATAGATATATATATATAAAAAACAAAATTCTGAGAGCTTAGTACTTGCCTAGTGTCCTCCTTCCTTCTCCTTCCCACGCAAACACGAGTGCTGCTCGATGGCATCCAGCACCTACAGCGAACCATTTCTCCGTGTCATTAAAAGGACAGAGGCATCTGCTCGTATCAGACCTACGTCACCGCTCCCAACTCCGCTCAAAGCTCACAGAAACGCGGCTCCCTCTTCCCTCCGCTCCCCCCGGTCACATCCCGGCTCGCAGAGGGACGAGCCCGGCGGAGAGAGCGGCTCCCCTCCGCCCCCACCGGGCTGTTCCCGTTCCTGGAGCTCCCGGGGACAGCTCCCGGCACAGGGCAAGGGAGAGCGGCTGTCCCCTGTCCCACGGACCCGGCACACGGTGCCGATGCTAAGCCTCCCACCCTGTGAGCCCATCCTGCCCCTCTTCCCAACCCCATCCTGCCTCCCTCCTGCTCCCCGTCCTGTTCCCCCTCCTACCTCTATCATGCCCCTAATCCTGTCCCACTCTTACCCCCAACCCTACCTCTATCCTGCCCTCAGTCCTGTCCCACTCCTGCCCCCCTACTACCCCCAACCCTTCCCCTATCCTGCGCCTCTATCCTGTCCCACTCCTGCCCCCAAATCCTGTCCCACTCCTGCCCCCAAATCCTACGTCTATCCTGCTCCCCTCCTGCCCCCAACCCTACCTCTATCCTGACCCTAATCCTGTCCCCTCCTGCCCCCCGTCCTACCTCTATCTTGCCCCTAATCCTGTTCTACTCTTACCCCCCGTG
>JAWWEU010000037.1:4030547-4048314 GCA_035583155.1 Acropternis orthonyx | reverse complement strand
CAGAGCCTGTAGTGGGATTTGGGGGGCGTGTATGGGGGTCTCAGGGTCTGTAGGGGTCTCAGTTGTGTGTAGGGGGGTTTCAGGGTCTATAGAGGTCTCGGGAGGGGGTGCATGGGGGTGTCAGGGTCTGTAGTGGGATCAAGGGCGTGCATATAAAGATCTAAGAGTCTATAGTGGGATCCCAGAGGTGTGAATGGCGGTCTCCGGGTCTGTAATGGTCTCAGGGGGATGTGAACGGGGGTCTCAGGGTCTATAGTGGGCTCAGGTGTGTGTGGGAGGGACTTTGAACCTACAGTGGGCTCAGGTGTGTGAGGGGTGGGCCCCCTGTAGCAGCCTCAAGTGTGTGTGGAGGGATGACAGTGCCCATAGCAGGCTCAGGTGTGTGGGGGGGAGTGTCAGGGTGTATGGGGGTCTCAGTTGTGTGTATGGGGGTCTCAGGGTCTATAGTGGGATCAGGTATGGGGAGTGAGCTGTCAGGGCCCACAGCAGGCTCAGATGTGTATATGGAGTGGGGGGTCAGGGCCCATAATGGGTTCAGGTGTGTGTGTGGGGGTTGTCATGGTCTATAGGGGCTCAAGTGTGTTTGTGGGGGGGTTGTCAGGGTCTGTAGGGGCTCAGGGGTGTGTGTGGGGGTTGTCAGGGTCTCTGTGGGCTCAGGTGTGTGTGGGGGGGTTGTCAGGGTCTCTGTGGGCTCAGGTGTGTATGGGGAGGTTGTCAGGGTCTATAGGGGCTCAGGTGTATGTGTGAGTGTTACTGCCCCCATCAGGCTCAGCTATGTGAGGGGTTGGGCCCCCTCTAATAGCCTCAGGTTATGAGAGGACAGTGTTTGGGCCCTGTAAAAAGGGAGCTCTGAGTCTTTGAGTACCTGCTGCAGGTGTTGGGGAGTTTTGACAAGGACTGCGTGTCCTGTGACAGATCCCAGCAGGGAGAGGCTCTTGGTAACCAAAGAGGGATAGATGGAACTTTGCAGCAGTCAAAGCCCAGAGGAGAAGGGGCTGTAGCAGGGACGGAGAGCTCTGGATTAGGAATTGCTTGGAGCAGAGGCAGGGAAAGGTGAGTTCATGCTGTTTCTACTGCACTTTGTGATTCCCCCCAGCCTCTGAACCTAGAGACAAACACTATTGTTATAGAGGCTTATTTGACAGGGGGGGTTAATTATTTTTCTAAGTAAAAGTGAAGGAGCAAAGCTTTACCTTCTGCCAGTATCTCATGCAGCCTCATTATATGAACTTGTTCCTGACAGCTGTTCCCCTCCTGGGCTTCTAGAACCATCCTCACAGATCACTGTGAAACCACATGTACAGAAACGTGAGAGCCCTGAGTCCCAGGTGAGAAGTGTTGGTGTGTCCTGTGCCTCAAAGGCCAAGGTACAACATCAGCTTTTCTCATTGTGGTGGTGTAAGTCACACAATAAATGAGTTTCCTGTTTGTAAGCTGAGCTTCATAACCCTTTCCCCCCCCCCCCCCCCGCCTTTATATCTTGCATATGGAAAGAAGGAGCACAGAGAGCATGACTTGTGTGTCAGCTGCTCTGTGAAAAGCTAATACTGACCAGGCACAAATCTCTCCTCAAACTGAGTGTGTATAAAACACTAAATGAGTTGTGATGAGAACAACAGCTCTGATGGAAGCATGAGCCAAGAACAACAGCTTGACAGGCAATTTTACACTTTCCCTGACAGCTCCTTGGGGCGTAGACAGTTAAGTTTCTGCGTTTGTAAGGGGAACATGGCATTCCTTACAGCTGAGCCTTCTCCCTCGGGTTCCCACTGAATGCCTGAGAGATGACAGCAGAGGGTGTCTCCAGAAGGCTCCTATTAAACAGGAGGAATTAGCACGGAGGGAGCAACAGCGAGATCCCAATTTTGACCACAGAATGAGCTAAAAAGCTTTGCATCAGCAGCTGTTTGCAGTTTCTTACCCACTGGCTGCAACACAGCTCCTGTTCAGGAGGTTCCTGTGCCCTCCTGTTGGCAACTCCACCCGCCTGGTGTGTGAAGGGCTGTGCTGGGAGGGTAAATGAGCTCCAAACTGAAAGTGCTGAGGCAGCATGAGGCAGGACAGATTCACCTTGGGAGGGCAGCCTGGGTTCAGACACACTTAAAATTAGTTCGGTATGCCCAGCAGCACGAACCAGGGGAGTGGATGAGCTGAGTTTGTGAACAGATGGAACAGATACACAGATACAGACAGGAAAGGGGGGCAATAGTGTTTGTAAAGCTTTAAGGGGGCTCTGGTTAGTTCTGAGAGAGGGGTTGAGCCCTGCAGTCCCGTTTCTGTTTTTATCTCTGCGACTGTATGACTTTTGGGAAGCTATTTGAGCAGTTCAAGCCAGGTGTGAGTGGGGAGAGAACAAAGCCGTGGGCACCAGGCAGCTCATGAGATGTGGCAGCTGCCACCACACCCTTTCCTGTTCACCCCGTGGCCGCGGGCAGCTCTGCCAGTCACGCTGTTCTGAGTGAGAAGGGAAAAGGAGTGTTTTCCAAGATGCTGAGAACTCCCAGCACTCGGAATTCCTTGGAAACAGAGCGGTCATGAGCAGCTCTGGTGGTGTGTCTCCCCTGAGACAAGTCAGATGCTCCCAAAACTCCTAGGAGCTTCTCGGGGTGGTGCTAACTTTTGGCCGTGCCTCAGCCTGACTCCTGTTACAGCCAATATTGACTTATGGAAAAAGGCATGGGGCATACTTGGCATGGGTGTTCTGAGTTAAAAATTGTCAGTCTGAGCAAACAGACCTTTGGGGTGAACAGCAGGAAAGCCAAGTTGCCTGCACTGCATTATTACAGCTCCTTCCAGAACCCCAGAGCGCGCCCAGGTGCTGCTCTGGGTGCTGAGTGCCCTGCTCGGCGGGTTTGGAGTTCGGTCCTTTAGACCAAACCCATTTCCTTCCCCTCGGTGAGGTGTTTGTGGTACCTCGGTGAGTCAATAAGCTCTGCATGTGAGGAATGCACCTCACAGCTGAAGGTGAGCTATTTAGTGTGACTGTGCTGGAGGCAATGAGACTAATTAGTCCTTCACTTAGACTTACAGCTGCAGAAATAAGATACATGAGATATTTAGCCTGGAATATCCATGTGAGGCATTTTCAGAAGGAGTGAGATCCTGGTTTTAATGGTTCCTGCATGTGAATCTTACCACGGTATCTTGGTCCTTAATTCTGTAGCAGTGTCTGTTCAGGAGGATAACCTGTACCTGGCAGATGTGGGGCATTCCTGATGGATTTGGGCACGTGTTCTAAAAGCTGCTCTTTGCTGGCAGGAAGGAACTGCTTCACCTGGGTGAAGGTGAGATCACAGTGCTGTGGTGGGCCTTTGCTGTGAGTATGGAGGAACAGGGAAGTAATTTCTGTATTAAAATATAATAAGCGTACAAAAGTATCCTAACAAGTCTCTTCCCACCACAGGAAGGTGGTGGTGAGGAGCAGCTCTGCTGTGTGTTTGTATCACCACAGAATCACAGAATGGGTCAGGTTGGAAGGGACCACAGTGGGTCATCTGGTCCCACCTCCCTGCTCAGGGAGGGTCATCCCAGAGCACATGGCACAGGACTGTGTCCCGATGGTTCTGGAGTATCTCTGCTGAGGAGACTCCCACTCTCTGGGCAATCTGATCAGTTCTCGGTCACCGCACGGGAAAGAAGTTCTTACTCATGTTCAGTTGGAACTTCCTGGCCATCAATTCCTGCCCATTGCTGGCTCCGCGCCCGCTTCAGGAGCAGCACGTGCCTCACAGCCCTGAATCCTGCAGCACAGCTGTTCCACTCCCCATACAACAAGCCAGACGATCCATGACCCCCCGAGAATCAAACCCCGCACCCAGCGCACCCTCCCCGGGCGGGGACGGGACTCGAACCCGCGGCCGGCTCTCCGCCCTTTCTCCCTCCCGCCGGCAGGGGGCGCGCCCGCCCCACCCCAGGAGCCGCCCGGAAGCGGAAGGGCGGCCGCGGTTCCCGCCGCCGTTGCCGAGCGGCGGCCGCTCCGCTCCTGCCCGGTCCCGTCCCGGTTTGTCCTTCCCAATCCCGCCCCCGTCCCGGTCTGTCCCTCCCGGTCCTGTCGCTGTCCCCGTCCCACGGCCATGAGCGCGGCCGGGCTGGTGTCCGCGCCTCCCGCCGCCCCGCCGGGGCCGCCCGCCCCCGCCATGGCCCCCGCGCCCGACTACTACGAGGAGGAGGAGCTGGAGAGCGCTGAGGAGGAGGACGGCGAGCGGAGCGCCCGGGCCCGCGACTCCGATGAGGGTGAGCGGGGAGGGAAGGCTTTGGTGGCCTGGGGTGGTGTGGGGGAGTGGGGTGGGATGCGGGAGGGGCGGGTGGTTAAACGCTCTGGGGAACAAGGAAGGACAGATGGACCTGTTGCCTGATGGCCGAGCCCGTGGAGAGGGGCAGGGGGGTTTGCCCGGTGAGGAGGGGGCGGAGGGAGGTGGGAGAGAGATGAGCAAGGAGGGGCTGAGTGGGGCAAAAGGGGGGAAATAGTGGGGAAATCCAGGGTATTGGTTGAGCAGGATAGAAGGGGGGAAACAGAGGAGAAATCCAGTGTATTCATTGAGGAGGATAGAAAGGGGAAATAGTGGAGAAATCCGATATATTGATTGAGGAGGATAGAAGGGGGAAATAGTGGAGAAATCCGGTGTATTGATTGAGGAGGATAGAAGGGGGAAATAGTGGAGAAATCCATTGTATTGACTGAGGAGGATAGAAGGGGGAAATAGCGGAGAAGTCCAGTGTACTAGTTGAGCAGGATAGCAGGGGAAAATAGTGGAGAAATGAAGTGTACTGGTTCCATTTCTGTGTGAAGGGGGAAGGAGACAGCCAAGGGAGGAGAAAGTGTGGACAGCAGTGAGGGAGGTGGGAGGGTGTAAGAGGGGGTTTGTAGAAGAGTCAGGAGAGCAGAAATGAAATTAAGTAAAACCCAGACTATCCAGGGCTGTAGAGTGCATAAAATAACAGATAAGGGGGATGGAGAAAGACCCTTGGACAGTGCCTGTTGCTGTCGGCAGAGCCCTCTGCCACCTCTGGTGTTAAACATCCTTAGAGAGGACAGCGTTTGGGTCAGGGAGGGCTCCCCAAGGCCACACACAACTCAATTGGGTATGGAAGCCCTTTATGGTGACCCAGACATCTCAGTGCATTTCTTGCAGTGAAAACTTTTTCTCTTTGGTGTAAGCTTAAACTGTTTATTTGTAGGTTAAGAAAAATCTGAGAAAGGTTTGATTTAAGGGGCTGGGCCCCCCTTCCTTGGGTAGGGAATGTAGATTAGTGTGATTAAGTTTCACAGCTGTGCTTTGTAAAGCCTGGAGACACTGACCTCTCCTTGGGGAGGAGAGGTAAGGGATTCTTGGCTACCAATGTCTGAAAAGGCTTAGCAGTCCCATAGTGGTTTAATTTGTTTATATTATCTGTTTATAAAACGGATCTGTGTTTGTTGTGTTTAAATGTTGAAGTGCTTCTGGGTGATGCGTAGCTGAGAAGTACAGATCAGCGAGTAACTGTTTTCTTTAGGAAGACCTTTGTGGTCAACCTGAGCAGCTCTGAGTGGGTGGAACTACAGTAACAAGTTTGTGAAATGCCTTTCAGAGTCTTTAGGCAGTTTCTGTCTCACCTGTGTGTGTGTGACCATTAATGCAGAGCCTGTTGTCTTAAATGGGAAGAAATTCCCAGGTGTCTGAAGCTGGAGTTGTTCAGACTTGATGTAAAGTATCGCTGCAAACCTCCCAGTTGCAGGAAGCAGATGAGTTGGTTTGTTCCACTCCTGAATTTATCTCTGCACAGACTGTGTCTTTGAGGTTTGAGGATTTTTTTTTTGTTTTTGTTTGCTTGTTTCCATGTTTTTAAATAATTTACTGCTTTTGGTTTTTTTATCTTTACTTTTAACAAGTTGGTTTTCACCTCATTTAGACACTGAGGATGCCAGTGAAACTGACCTGGCAAAGCACGACGAGGAGGACTTTGTAGAAATGAAAGAACAGTAAGTAACCTGTTCTAATCACAAGTAAGGTAATGTTCTATTTATCTGTGGGTTTGGGGGTGTTATTTTCATAAAATTGCAAAGTTTTGAGCCAGGATTGGGGTTTTTAAGTAGCTGGCCCAGTGGAATAGCTCATAAGACCATATATCTGTATTTCTGCTTTCTTCAGTTACTATATTCAAGGAACTAAGTGTTGTTCCTGTATTGGCAGTATTTTGAGTTCTTGCTTACTGGCAGTGACCTGTTTTTATACAGCTCAGGAAGACTTGGCCTGTGTTAAACCACAGGTATGTGGTAAAGGAAATACAGGTTTGCAACAACACCAGGAATAGACTTTGGGGTTTTATTTTAATAATGTCAAGATCTACGTGAGGAGGTGCCTTCTGTGTTCCATGTGGGGAACTAATACACAAACAGTAAGACTTGACAAGTGGCAGAATTATTCTTCTGTAAAGTTGCTGGTGTTTGTAGATCTGAATGTCATTTTAGGTATTAACATGAAAAAAAATTAATTCTATTTTATCCTGGACTGTTCCCAAAATATTTGGTTTGGGTGCCTTGTAAAACCAATGGAGTGGCAGAGGGGCTTTTTTGGACAGAATAAAAGCCTTTAATTTGAATAGAATTCTTTTAATTTGTCGTTCATTTTTTTTCCTGAAGTTCTGAAAAGTTTTTAATTCTGTGTCAACATGTTGTGATCTAAAGAGATGGTGGAATAAACTCCTGTCTGCTTGGTTATCGAAGTAAAGTTTCACACTGATTGTCTTTGCAGGATGTATCAGGACAAACTGGCATCTCTGAAGAGGCAGTTACAGCAATTGCAGGAAGGTAAGCTTTGAAGGGGGAGGGTTTTTTTATCCCTAGACAATTTTCAGCACTTTTCAAATGTCATGCAGGGATGGGGCTATTGAAAGATGTAAACTGCATCATTCACTGCCTGTTGGCCCTCAGCTGTGCTACTGAGGGGAAAAATGTCAGCCACTTCCATCCTTCTTCCCTCTAAACACTTGTAGTTAATCCTCTGTGCACTAAAGCATTTCTTAAAAGGAGTAATCCACTTTCTGAAGAAGCAGGGAATGTGCTTTTCCACATTAACAAGCTAGAACTGTAGTTTTCTGGTCTCAGATATTAGTATTTGTGCTTCAACTGGTGTATGGCTCCTTGAGAAAATTTAATGCTTGGGGGGGAAAAAAATAAATCCAGTGAGAATCTACAGGTTTTTTTCCACTCCAGGTACTCTTCAGGAATACCAGAAAAGAATGAAGAAGTTGGACCAGCAGTACAAAGAAAGGATACGAAATGCAGGTAAGTGAAATTTCTCCCTAAGACACTGCATACAACTTAATTTACGCTTTTTAAAACCCCTGGAGGAAAAAAAAAAGGTAATGATCTGCTTTAAAGTAGAGGGACCTGCTGGAGCAAAGGGTTCTTCTGCTTCCAAGGGTGTAGTGGGTACAGTGTAGGTTTTTTCAGTCAACCAAGCATGACAGGATCTATCCTGACTATTTCTTTTCCTTCATCAGCGTTGTTTGTTAACTGATAATAAACACTAATACACAATTTTAGCCTTCATTTGTGGGAAACACCACAAGTTAAAAAGATGATTTAATTTCTATCTGCCTAACCCACGGTCTCCCACTTTGGCTTGTTCTTTTGTGCCAGTTGTTGGAGCTCTTGGGTGCACTGTTCCCTTCAGTTTGCAGGACTGGAAAGAGGAGCACATGCTCTCCCAGAGACCTGTTTTTTGCCCCAGAACAGTGAATACAGAGGGTTTGCTGCTGGAATTGTTGTTCTGCATAGCTGTGACATGGAATGGACTGCCTTTGCTTTGTGTTCTGCTCTGTTTCAGGAGCAAAGGCCCAAGTTCATTTTTAAAATGCTCACCTCTCACCCTTCTGGGTGGCCTTGATTGTGTTACTGCAGAGGAATGGCTTGGAAATCAGGTCCATTTGCTTGCCCTCCCTCTTTCTTGTTCTTTTTCTGGTTGGTTCTTATCCTGGATACTGAAGCAGGGCCTTTTATAGAAGCCATTATGTGGGAATAGGAATTGTAGATGTTCTTCTTTTAGAAAAGTTGGATGAATCCTGTAATGCCTGAGCTGTTAATCTGGGAAATACAGCAGAGAGGCAGTGGCAGTTGTATGATGGCCAATGGTGTAAGTTCTGTCTTTCTAAAAGTGCTTGGGATGATAAAGGATTTTCTTGAGTAGTTTAAGTGATTTGAACTACTTATTAACAGGAATTTACATTCTGAGATGAATTTCACATGTACTGGAGCTGCATCCTGGCAATGCTGGGTTGTTTTGATAAAATTAAGATCAAGTGCAACCTGGTATTTCTGGCTGGCCAAGGCCAGTGCTGCAGCAACTTGTTTCTTCCACAGGAGGGCAGGTGGTGATAACGTTCTATTTTGTGATTAAAGAATCCAGCTGCTTCCATGCTCAATGAGCAGAGCTCTTTGCAGACATAAGATTTGATTTTTACTGGGCCATTATTGTGTTTGGTATCTATTTTATTGGTTTTTAAAATATTTTTTTTTAAAAAGCCCAGCAGTACAGTGTTGCAACTACAGTGTCCTCCCAAACATATTTGAAGCTTGTGATCTTTACAGAAGTTTCTACTGTTTCAGGTATTACTAGAGGTTAATGTGCTGATAAAACACGATGACTTAAGGGCTGCTCAGGTGCTTTAGTTTGATTTTGTTGCCACTCTTTCGAGTAAAAACTTTGTTTTGGCCATTATATGCTCCAGAAAATGCAAGGAGGGTCCCATCCTGCTTAATTTCAAGTTGTTAGAGTTGGCACAAACATCAGTAGCAGGACTGTTTCACACCCAGAAATCCACTCACCTCATCCATAGGTGTGACTTGAATTAACCATTGCCATGAGTTGGCACTTAACATTCAGTGCTGCACAACAATTCCCTTGTTTTCTCAGGGATAAACAACCTGAAATCACAGCTGTGAGTTGAGTAGATCAATCTTCTGACAGCTGCAGAGTCATTTCTTAAGCAGTCTTTGCCGAGATTCATGAAACTGTGAATATTTAGTGCATGTTTGAAGCTTTTGTCTGGGAAGTTTTTTATCTAGTCTTAATTGATTGTAATTTAGTAGGAAGAAAGGTGGACTGCCTGCATAGTACTGCTGGAATTAGTAGCTAAACTGAATAGTATGAAATGCTGCTGTGCAAGCTTTTCAGTTTGCTGACAGTCTGTAAAAAGCTTCTCTTAACAGTGTATTTTTGTGGAATTTTTTCATAGTTACTTTATTTTCAGCATAAAATTGCAAAGTGAGAGTAGAGGTTGGATGAGTACATGCACTACTTGGTTCACTGCCTGTCTTGGCTGCAATATTCAATGATTCAAAATGTTGAGGAAGTAATTTTGGGCACCTTTGGAGATAATAAATTAAGTCTTTCTTGCGTTTCAGAACTGTTCCTGCAGCTGGAAGTAAGTACTCTTAATTTATTCATATATATATAGGTGGTAGAGGTATAAACCTTGTTTCATCAACCAGTATTTGGGCTTGTTTTCCTAGGAGACTTAAAGAAACTTCTGTCCTCTATCTGGCTTTGTTACACTTGAGTTGTAGTACAACCTACTGCTGGTATTACTTCAAGGAACTTCTGCACTTTGTTGTTAAAATAGAATTCAATATTTGCTCTTGGGCTGTTGTATCTGGCTGTGCATTAGGCTGCTTTAAAAAGGCAATAAATGATAGTCCTGTTTATAAACCTGAAGAGACTTGATATGTTATGCAACATTAAAGTGTCTTTTTAAAAATAATTAACTCTTCAGCCAATATAATGGTGCTAAGTCATATTTAGATGGTTTTCTGTAATTGTGAGTATTGATAATCTTTAGAACTCGCTGCAGTTTTGAACTGCAAAGCTGATCAATACAGCATATTTGAAAAGCTGTTGTGATATCATTAATTAGAGTCACTGGTCCCTTAATTAACCTTCTTGCTCTTTTGGTTTGCATTAGACAGATCAGGTGGAAAAAAATTATGTGAAGGAAAAGAAGGCAGCAGCAAAGGAGTTTGAAGATAAGAAAATTGAGCTTAAGGAAAATCTGATTGCAGAGTTGGAAGAGAAAAAGAAGATGATTGAGAATGAAAAGCTAACCATGGAATTAACAGGGGGTAAGAAGAAGATAAGTACCTGTCACTTATCTTATCCACTCTGCTGCTGCTTAGGAAAAAATGCTATAAAAGTGGCAATGCTGGTTTTTACAGACAACTGGTGTGTGATGCCAAGAGGGGCAGGACAGAAATTGATGGTCTTTTAATGGAGAAAGCAGTTCCTAATAAACTTCAGTGACCTGAATTGCTGACAGGTGAATCAAATAGTGCCAGTGGAGCAGCAGAGTGGATGATGGGCTTTCTTATAGACAGGGAAATGGGCTGCTTTAGTTCTGTGATCTGACAATAAAACTACTGAGGTAAGTCACAATATTGACCTGACTAGTGATGCCCGGTTGTAAGCTGTGTCCTCTTCTTCCTAGAGTAACAGGTGGTCAAGTTGTTGAAGAAGGGCAGACAATAAAGGTTAAAATATTCTACTTTAAGCCAGAATGACAGATTTGTGAACTGCTTTTGTGTCCATACTCTGAAAAATTTACATTAAATGGACAGAGTTCTTTGAGACCAGTTGATACCCTTGGTGCTCTGGCAATGTTCATTGTAGTAATTGACACAGTGGAGCTAATTTAAGGGGTAATTAACCTCCTGCAGGATAGTATTGCTGTGATACTGAACCAAAAGTCTGATTTGTTTCTCATTTTGAGAGCAGCTCCCTCAATTCCTGGATAGATGGTGTTGGTTTAGTTGCTGAGACCTGTCCATGAGTTACACCCTTGATATCCTTCTTGCATAGTATTTACAGATCTTATATTAGCTAATAATTTAATTAGTGCTCAGAAATGAGAATTAAACCTTGTTTGGACATCTTCAGGAGTGCTCTTGGCTTTGTACAAAGTGTTCATGTGGGCTGATGTAGTCTGGGAGTCAGCTTGAGTTATGCTGTTCCCCTGATGACCTTTTTTAATTATGAAGTCTTACCTTATGGTCGTCCTTGGTCACCCTTGAGATGAGGAGACAAGGAATTTGGTGTATTTTGCACATGCAGAGCTGCTCAAGGTTTCAGCATCTAGAGGGAGCCAAAGGGGCTTCAGAGATTTAAGTGCTACCCAGGATGTGATCCAGGGGTACCTAAAGATGAGCAAATAAATCTCAGCACATACAAAGAGAGGTGAGATGATGCGTTTGGCATTTGAGGTATCTCTTGGTTGCCGGTTCAACAGGAATGAGTTCTGAGAGTTTTGGTGAAGTTCAGTTAAGGCTCCCTGTAGACATTTGGACAAGCTGTCATTCATTTCAGATAGTTACTTGATGAGGAGACCGGTGTTTCAGCTTTAAACAGACCTCTTTCCTTTTTCCCCAGTGCAGATGCTGCAGTTTATCTCCTGTCAACTGCTGCTCTGCATGTTATTAATTAGGTTAATGTCATTAATCATTTTTAGATAACCTGAGTTTGAATACTGTTTGTTTAAAATCACTCCAGCAGACTTGTATCAGTCTTGAATGCAGCAGTTTTCTGTATTCCTTTGGCAAAGCTGTTTTTCTCCCCTGAAGACAAGAAGAAGATCCATTGATTTGTAGCTGATGTTTTACAGGCTACTGACGATCCGAGTTCTGTTGGCAGAGACCTCTGTGAACTTGGCCTTTTAAATGCTCTGTCCCAAGCAGATAGCATTAGCATGAAAGAAATTTGCCTTGAATCCTTGTGGCATCATTGTGCTGCTTATCTGTACCTGGAGCAGCTGTAAGTGACAGCTGGAACCGTAGCGTTGCAGCAGTGACCTGGTGGCACAGAGAACCCGTGCTTGCTGTCAGCACTTCCAGCTTGGATTGTGGGAGCTGTCACAAAAGGGAAAAAAAAAATAAAAAAACCCCAATTTGCTGTATGAAAGAGGAAGGATTTATTTTCCTTGTGCCTTGTGTAGAAAGCTGCTGCTGCTTTCTCCTTTCTCTCTGGGCTTATCAGCTCTCCAACTTCATTACTCTCCAGATTCAATGGAAGTGAAGCCTATTATGACAAGGAAACTGAGGCGACGACCGAATGACCCAGTTCCCATCCCAGACAAGAGGAGGAAACCTGCCCCTGATATCCTTTCACAGAGATTTGGAGCCAGTGTGCCACCTGCACCTTTGTGGCTTTGTACAGGAAATAAAATGAAATTAAATGCTGGGATCAGATTTTAACCCAGGAAATAATGAAGCACAATTGTCATCTGTAATGGTTTATCACACATTATATGAGTTATATAATATATATATATTAAAAACCAGTGTTTGGAGATCCCTTGGTATCCTAACTGAAACCTTACAGTATCATGAGATAACTTCATATTTGTCAGTGAGAATAGTTTGAATTCTGCAGGCAATTTTTTCACAAAGGAAAAACTTTGAAAGAACATTTTTTATATATATATATGCTGAGATAATTGATTCCATAGATAGTAAATGGCTTTTTACATGAGCCAAAGCTTTTCCCATTTCAAAATGTGACAAAACATTTACCAGGAAGATCATATTTGTCATATCAAACCAGTTTTTCTGATAAAGGCTTCAGATCCCTAATCCAGACAGATGCCTAGCAAAAGCAAGGAGTGCTAGATAATGTTCTTTGAGTAAGAAAAGATGAAAATTCATCCTGTTTTTATGTATCACAAGAGAGAGGAAAAACATATATATGTGGTTCTTCTGTTCTGCCTTGTTGCATGTCTTAGAATTAACATGTTCCTTGGCTTCTGGAAATACGTTTTTAGCACCTCTGTGATGATAGGCAGTTTCTCCATTTGTAATTCACCTGGAAAGGAAGGCAAGGATATTTGCTTTGCTGAGGCTTCTTATTAGATTCTAAACTTTTATGTCTTAGATTAAAAAAACTTATCTTAGTGACTTGCATTTTCTGAAGGCAATATCAAACCTTGAACTTCTGGAGTTCATGCAGGATGGTCACAAGCATCTCCAGTTTTAATTAACCTCTTTCTGGTTGGAGATTCTGCTCACCCTGTCAGGGAAAATAGAATCATCTATTAGTGCCCCTATCTCATCCAGAATAAATGAGTTTCATAGTGAACATGACCTGCTAATTGAGCATGATACAGCAGCCACGGTGTGAACCTCTCCCTGCCTTTCCTCACTGGAGTGGAGATTAATTCCATCAGAACCAAAATCCTGAAAATGCAGCCTCGCAATTGTTAACTTTGGTTTAATGCTGTCTTGAAGAAACAAAAGGACAGCAAAGCTCTAATAATACTATAATACACTAACTCCTGTGTTCTGGGGGTTTGGGTTTGTTTCCAGGTGCATTATAGGCTCTTATTTATCCTCATCCACACAAGGATGTGTTTTATACCTCCCTCTGGCTTTAATTTTTTATTTTAATTTTGTAGGGCTTTCCCCTCTTTTCCCTCTCTGTTTCTGCTTACTGAGGTGCAAAATGATGAGTATTATTTTCCTAGGTTTGGGTGGGCGTTTTGTTTCCTTGTACAAAATCTGAAGTGCATCTGTTGTTTCAGCTACCAGATTCTACAGAAATACAAGACAAAAACCACGGAAAATGCTGGTGCTTGATGCCTCCATGAAGAGAATGCCCATGCACTAAAGCTTTTTCATTGCTGGTTGTGTCTGAATAAGTTAAAATGCTTTGGCACTGTCTTTGCTGCTAAAGATGAGGCTCAGTGGAGATGGGCTTGTGTTAATTCCTGTGATAAAAAAAGCTCAATTATGACACATAGTAAAATCCTATGCAAATTTACAGAAACCTTTTGGCTCATGTGTAGTCAAGTGAAATGGCATTGACCTTTAATTTTTAGCCTTGCTTGTCAAGAGCTTATGGGAACCTTAATTCTGGATACCTCAGCTAAATTATTTGTTGACTGATGAGCAAATAATGGAGGACCTGAGAACACTGAATAAGGTAGGGACTGTTGCTTGATTGTATTTCTTTGTTTTAAATAGAAAGCCATTGCTTTCCCCTGAAGGGAACAGAACCCTCTTTTATGTTCCTTTTTTGAGGTGTGGGACTATTTCATCCCTGTAGGCTTGCTGAAGTAGCACAACAAAAGATGTAGCAAGATGGTATCTCCTCCCTTTTATTTTAATAGGTTTAATTAACCTAATTAAAATGACTGTCATCTGAAAATGTTACCTTTTGTCTGAACCAAGGGGTGAGCTTCTGTTAAGGAGTTTCTTCCCCTGCGTGGTTGAACAGATGTCAGTGTGTTTTTCTGGGAGATCACAGACTGCCTCTGGTTTAGGTGTGAGGTGGGGTTGTTATTAACTTGTTTTTCTCCCTGCTGTCACAATCTTTCAGCAAACTGAGTAGGGGGCAGTGTGTATGTTTATAGTTCTACTTTTGATTAACCTATTGCTTTCACTAAACCCTTTTGAAGGCTTATCTAGTTTCTCTACAATAGGGGTTGCTCATTAAGACATTTAAGGATGGTAGTGGAACATGGTTTTTGTGCCAGCTGTTGAGGTGTTTCTGATGATTTGTCTGAGAAATGTTGGGTCATGTTCAAAAATACAGTGTGTTAGATGGGCTTGGGTTTGACTCTTTTGGGTGGATTCTCTGAATGCTCTGCAGTTCAGTTTTGTATCATGGTTATGTGAAATGCCTCCTAACTGCATTTAAAATAGAAGCATTCAGAGTATGGAAAGTAAGATATCTGAAATTATTACTGCAGCTTCTAAGGCTCCTCTCAGATCTCTAACACTGCTTTGCTCTCTTCCCATGTAGCTTAAATCACCCAAGAGACCAGGTGAGTTAACGGTTGCATTGGAACTTGCTCTCAGTGGTGCTGTTCTGAGCAGAGGATGATATTGGAGATGCTTGGCTGGATAATTGCTGACTGTGGAATTTGACTGTATAATTGTTTTAACTGTGTAATTGCTGTTCTTTGTGTGGCTGCTGTGCTGAATGGGCTCTGTGTGAAATCTCTTTGTCTGCCCTGACGTTTGTGAGGGATGGGAAAGGAGCTGTGTGCATCTTTGGTGGCTGAAACATTTGGGCATGGGACAATCTACCTGTGTAAAGAGGGTTTTTCATTATATTCAAGTGCTTCTGGACACCTTGCCTGCTTGTCAGGTCAGCTGAGCACTTACAGTTTTATGCCTCCGGCTCTCTAGATGTGTCTGTGCACTTCGTTTCAAGACAGAGTGGTAGCAACTTGCCTGTTTAAATACTTTAGTATGGATTAAAATTAAACCAAAATCAAGGATATATTGTCCATCACCTACCTATGAGTGTTTTTCAGTTAAATCTTCAGTGAATATTGTATATAATTCAAGGCAGAGGTTGAGTTATTCAGGCCAATATATAATACTTTTCTGAGGGAAATTTGACTTTGTAGCTTTCTGTGCTTGTTATTTCTGAATATATGACCTTATCAACTGCATTTTTGCAGTCAGATGTGCTGCTGTGTGATGAACACGTGCTGGTTTTTAAGCAGTGTCTCTCCTGTTCTCAGCCTCCCCCTCCTCTCCTGAACACCTCCCAGCTACACCAGCAGAGTCTCCTGCACAGCGGTTTGAAGCCCGGATAGAAGATGGAAAACTCTACTATGATAAGAGATGGTGAGGCCTGGGGGATTTCTGTTTTAATCAGCCTGACTGTTGTGTAGTGAAGAGGCAAAGGCTGCAGAGAGAAATTGCTTTGATCAAAGAATTTGTGGACAAAATGTTTTTGGGCAGAGTTTGCAGCTTCCTCCAAGGGCTCATCATTGCAACCAGTAAATCAGAAGTGGTGGAGTGTTTAGACCCTGCAGATTTGAGGGATAACTAGTGGCTCTAATAAAAGGAGACCTGAATCTTTCCCATGGAGTCAGTGGTGTCAGGAGGTATTTTTGTCAAACCTTAGGTATGAGAGCCAGCAGCAGGCACAGTGGGCTGTAGCTGTGAAGCTACTCTGCTTGGAGACAGACAGACACTCCATGATTTTGGACAGTAGCATTCACGTTCCTGGGGTTCAGTCTTTTGAAACACGAGCCCAGTGTTCCACAAGGTGGCAGAAGAAATGTTGTCCACCAGCTGAGCAGGATGAGAAATGTTTCTAATAAATCGAAATAACCTTTAAAGATCAAACCCACCTGGGAGAGGCAGCTTCAGAAATTGCTGATTGGATTTACCTCTGTTGAGTTTTATGGCCATACAGCTGTACAAGCCTCACAAAACACCAGGAAAATACTAAACTCTGCAGAGAAATCTTAGTAGGTCTTAAACTTAATCCACGAGACATGCAAACCTGGATAATCAAGGGGGCAATCTCGTCCTCCTTGAGCAGAAAGCAGTTTGCAAGTCATCTGCTGATTTGTAACCTGCTTCAGTGTTCTGGTGGCTCAAAATGACAAGAGATGGGCTTGTAATTTTATCACAGCAAATGGTAGGTGTGAAGCTTGTTTTCCACACAACAGTCATCTTGTACAGTTGGTCAGTTTTCCCTTCTGACTGTGAAGTTTCATCAAGGGTTCAGTGTACACAGCTCAGATAAAAGCTTGCTGCCTGGGTTTAAATGTCCGTGAAGCATAAAGCAGATATGAACTGAACCAGGGTTATTTCAGCAATTCATCAGGTTCTTTTTTTGCTTTCATAGTCGCTTTACACACACACAAAAAATTATCTCTGAGATATATTTGGATGAAAAAACTGTTCTTCAGAATTTTTAACATGTGAAGTACTGGAAAGTGTTCATAAGTAAAAAAAGAAAAAGCAAATGGAATCTGAAGGAATCAGTAAAGCTCCCATCTTTGCACTAAATTTAAACCTGGAAGAGCTTCAGTGAGCCCAGATGAATCTTACAAAAGCACCAGCTCTCTCTGAAGAGAGTATCTAGTTGGGACATAAAACACTAACAAATATTTTCATCTTGCTGAATTCAGTTGTTTTGGGGGGGTCTCACTGCCAGGAATTCCAGCACTTGTCTTTCCTACCTACCTTGTCCTTAATGCTGTTTTAAGTTAAGTATTTTACATTTTTTTTTGGTTGCTCTAATCCTGCTTAGATATTTTGATTGATAGTAATAGTACTTCTGCAAAGTAGCTGGTGTTTTAAAATAATGAAGTTATTGATAGTGGGAGGGTAATTCTTTCTAAGGTGCATTAAGAGCGCTGGCATGCACAGAAATACTAAACCTGACAGCTCAGGAGTGACTCTCTCTGTTTCCTCATGGCAGCAGTGCATGACTGTTATCTCAAAACACTGAATGTTTAAGGACCCCCTAAGGTTTTGCAGAGATATTTCACAAATATAGCTTCAAAGTGGAGAGTTTCAGATGAATGTGGAATTAGGTTCAGCTTTTTATCCTCAGTCAGTTCGCTCCGTGCTCCCCCATCAAATGATAAAATACAGTTCACTGTAAAACAACCATCTTTTTTTGCTTTTAGCTTTGCTGCATACAAGAATGTAGAGGGATTTCATTTAATCCCCTGATGGAGTTGCAGCTGAAAATCTTGGCCTTTCAGCAAAATATTTTCGAGCAGGAAGCGGAATTGTTTGTGCTTGTCTCATTTGTCAGCATTGTGGTGTTTTATCTACTGCAACAGCAAGAGTTGTTTGGCGCTCTCCTTCTCCTGAAAGCCAGCTTTAACTCCATGGCATTTCTCATCTGGAGTATTTTCCTCAGTTTTACCCTTCTGTGGAGGGGCAGTCCCGTGGCATAAAGGACAGCACTCTGGACTCTGAATCCCAAGGGCCCGAGTTCGAGTCTCAGTGGGACCGTCCCCTGGGCAGTTCAATGCCTCCCTG
>JAWWEU010000037.1:3961296-4030447 GCA_035583155.1 Acropternis orthonyx | reverse complement strand
GGATTTCACTGTCACTGTCCAAGCTCGCTCGGCCGTGGCAAATGAACCTTAGGACTTAAATGGTGGGGCCAGTTCTGTGCACTCTGTGCCTCACCTAAAAAATCCACTGCGCAGGCTGGGAGGGCACACCCACGGGGGGAGAGCCCTTCCCCAGATCTTCATTGGCGAAGTCTGGCCATACATACACACCCTTCTGTGGATAAATAAACATGGCACGGGGGTGAGGCATGAACAGGTAGGAGGCTGCTGTGCCTGCAGTGACCTGTCTGTGCATACCCAGAGCCTGAGACAGCTGAGACAACCCCTCAGTGAAACGGTGCTCACTTGTTACCTTGCCTTCTTTGGGCACAAATAACACAAATTTACTCATGGCTGGTAACTGCTGATGTGAAATCTTAGGGTTGGAGCCTGTGTCATGTGTGGGAATCAAAAACTGAAACAGCTTTGAGTGGGGCAAAATATTTCATTATCTTCGCAGGCCCAGATAACACTTGAGAGTTGTCGTTTGCACTGTTATCTTCTGCACTGATACTGATTGTATCAAGATCATCAATTCTCCTTGCTTAAGCACTCACAGCCTGGTAGGACACTGCTGGACTGAGATTTTTGTCTTATCTTAGTGAGGCCTGGGGTTTGTATTAGCTTATCCAGTTCCTTTGTATCATTTAATGACATCTGGACTCACTAAACTGCAATTTTTTTGCTCAGGTCGTTGTAGCTGTTGCATTGTCCTGAAACCCACTGACATCCTTCCTGTTAAAATGAAGGAGAAAGAACAATGGTTGGGTACAGGTGTCAAAAGGTTGCAGGATTTGGGGATTTTCTATTGCCTCACCCAGCCTGTGGGTAGCGAGTATGTTTGGAAGACTCAAAGCTGACACTCATTCTAGTTACTGGCAAGCAGTGTGAAAATTCTGAGTACATGAGCCAGTAGGAAGAGCTTGTGGAATAAACTATTGGAAGACTTCCATATTTACAGTATGGTTATTGTAGAAATAGCTGTAAAGATTAAATAAATCCAAGCATTGTGCAAATGGTGTTCAGACTGCAGGAGTTGTACTGAGGGAGTACCTGTTAGTGATTCTGCAGCTTGGATTGCCCAGTTCAATATGAAGCACATCATGATAAGGGTAAAGGTGGAAATATAGTTGTGCTTTTATAATTGTAAAGGATTTTGGTGCTTGATTAAGATTATTTACTTTACAAATCATCTGTTTCAGTGTCATCAGTTCTGCCTACAGAACTCTCCTAGGCAGAATAAACAAACTGGGGCGTTTTGGCTGCAGCACTTAGAGAATCGTGGGCTGTGAAGGGGGCAAGTCCATGGAAACAAGTAATTCAGAGTCAAGAATTTCCAAGTCTTTGTGTATAAAACAATATATAGCATAAAATATAATCTAAAGAACAATATATGGCACAAAATATAATCTAAAAAGGGAGAAAAATGGCTATGTTTAGTCACAGCTTCCTAATGGCAGGTATGTACAGCTTGTTACAGGGTCAGTTACCCATCACTTGGGTATTTTCACAAAATAAAACAGTGTTAGAGATTTGAGGTCTTGTTAAACAATACACAAAGTGCACTGATTGAGGATAATTCACTTTTGGTGGTGGTGGTGCACTGGTAATTTTGTACTGGGAAGTGTGAATAACTTTTGAGTATCTGTGACTTGCTCTGTCACATTTTATGAAGCATAATACGGAGTTGCCTTCTGAAATCCATCCTGTGTCTGAAAATGAAAGGCTACTCAGATTAGATCTTGTCAGTCAGGGCTCTCCTGTGCTGTGGGTGCTCTGCCCCTTCCTCTTGCGGTTTTCAGTTGAATCATGCACCTCAAAATACCATTAAATGCAAAGTGTGCCTGTGTAGAATCAGCACCTGCCGTGTTGTGAAGAGGGAGAAAGTGGTGTGGAGAGACAGACAGACTTCAAGACTGACTCTGTCCAAATGCATGTAGAATCCCAGCTTTATCCCTGATGCTTTCATGTGTTCCCTTTTCCTCTCTTCTCTTTGCAGGTACCACAAGAGCCAGGCTATTTACCTGGAGGCTAAAGACAACACGAAGATCAGCTGTGTGATCAGCTCTGTGGGTGCCAACGAGGTGGTGGGCTGCTTTTGTTTTTCAAAACACATGGGTCTAGTGAGGACTAAGAGCGTTAACTTTCAGCAAAGATACGTATTTGGTGTGCAGAGAAGCTGAATCCAATGTAAAACTGAGTTGAGAAATCTCTTTTTGAGATGGGGAGATGCTTGCTCTATTTTTAAAGAATGATCCTACATTTTACAAGAGGAGTTTACAAGCAGGAAAAATGGGGAGAACTGACCTGTACGTCTCCTTGGCACTCCATTCATAAATTCTGTTATTTCCAGAACTTGCATACAGTTGTTATTAATGCAAAATGAAAAAAAAATCCCATCGGGAATGCAGAAGAGGATGAGGAAAAACTTCTTTCAACAAATTTAGTTGTTGTGAGGGGAGAAGATTCTTCCTACTAACTGAGCAGTCCTCTGGCAGCATCCATCACCTCCCTGGGAGATGGGGCAGGCCAGGCATTTGTCTGAGGCAATTTCCTTGTGGCTCATGATGAAGCCTTGGAGCAGCAGGTGAAGAGCTCTGTGCCCACGATTGATGTGAGTCTGGCTGCAAAACCAGCAGTTGGGCAAGGGGAGCAGTTTGTTCTTTGCTTGCAGGTTCCAGACACTTCAGGGAAAAAAATAATAGACTTGAGTGCACTTCTGTTCAATCAGACAATAAAGGAACTTTAATTTCTTGTGGCAGCTAAGGGAAAATACTTTATTTTCCCCAGAATGAGTTGCATATGGGCTATATTTGTATCACAACTGTTCCCCTGGCAGTAACAGTTGCGGTGCTCAGCAGGTGGTTGTTCAGATAAAATAGTGGTAGTGTGATAATGATGCTAAATGTAGTGCTTCTAACTTGAATATCAAGTTGTTACTATTAATTTATAAGGTTAAAACTCAGTCCTTTGGGAGCATCTTACCTGAAACCTTGAGGGAAATGCAATCTGTTGTTTCTTCCCTGTGAGGGTGAGCAGGCCCTGACAGAGGCTGCCCCATCCCTGGAAGTGTTCAAAGATAAGTTGGATGGGTCTTGGAGCAACCTGGGGTAGCACTTTTTGACAAAGCTCCTCAGTATCTGCAGCAAAGTGCTATGTTTTTTAATTAGTTTATTCAGCAATCTCAGATTGTTAAAGTTGAGAAAAGGAGGAAACTCATTTTCCTTTTGAAGTCTAGGAATAAAAGAATTTGAGGGATGGATTTGGTGGTTCCTATTTACCGTCTCCTTCAGTTCTTTAGGACTCATAGATGGTCTCTGATGGCAAAATATATTGTGTGTCTAAAACATCAGTTTTAAGCTCAGAGTGTGTCTTGATGTGTTTATTTTTCTGAATACTGTGGCAGGTTTTAATGTTAATAAGTAATGGTACCTGTTGTGGTTACTTAAACCTGAATTCTGGTATGGCTCCAAATGGAACTTAACAGAGCACTTAATGTTAGCAAAACTAATGTGCCATTCCATCATAAGGTGGTAGAATGTAAAATTCTACATGTTTATGGTTTTTTTGCAGTTGCTCAGAATTTGTAGGGTTTTGAATTCTTTTGGCAAGCAAAACATACCAAATTCTTGGAACTGTTGCAGCTGAGAGATGATTATCAATGAATGTTGGCTTTAATTTCTCTGGGGAAATAACTGAAGTACACACACAGGCAAATACTAAATTTTTTTTATGCTGAGGGCTCCTGCTAATAAAGTAAATTTATAATTAAAATAATAGTTACATCAATAGCTAATATATCTAAAAAAGTAGTTTAGAATAAATTATAAGCCAACATAACTTTATAATCCTTTGAAGTAGGAAATACTTGACTTTGGTCCTAAAATGCTCCAGTACTAAGAGCTGGATAATTCTTGCTTTATGCATGTATTTAAATATGTTTAAATGCGTTAGAATGATACAATGCAGAGGAGATTGCTCAGACTTGATTTTTAAAGTTCAGGTTTTTGGATCTAAACGTCTTGAAAGTGATTTCAGAAATTCTCTGGAGTGGCAGCAATTTGTCCTTTGGAACATGTTGTGTGAATTCTTCCATGCAGGTGTTTAAAAGAGAGGCCCTTTTGTCTTCAGACACAATTTCTGTAATACATTGTGGGAAACGCTTCACAGACCAGACTAAGGATAAGCGTTTCATTTGACTAATAGTTACTTGTCTGGGCAAATCCCAGGGTAGGTAATTTTATGATCTGTGGATCTAGGGAGACTTATTCTTGATTAGGCGAAGCTTAATGCCGTAGTTGTGTTGTGAACGGGAGCAGAAAGGAACCTGCTTTCCTGATGGTGCTTGGAGAGAGTAATTTTTCTTGAGGACTGCTCTGAGTAGCAAGTTAAGGAGGTAAAGTTAGAAACCTTATTTTTGTTCTACCCAGGTTGCCTCATGTGGGGAGGGAGAAGGGATTAACCTGAGTGCACCCCTGAGGGACAGAGGTGTTCGGCTCTGACAATGAGACACGCAGCTTATTGGCCTGTGTGTTGCTTGCTGTGAGCTCTCCCCCTCTGTCCCAGATTCATCTCCCCGCCCCATTCTTCATGTTCTTTCTTTCCTGCAGATCTGGGTGAGGAAAACCAGCGACAGCACAAAGATGAGGATCTACCTGGGGCAGCTGCAGCGAGGCGTGTTCGTGATCCGCCGGCGATCGGCTGCGTGAGCGGGTGCTCTTCCCTGGCCCTTCTTGGGTTTTTAACTGATCCCCAGCCCTCTGCTGGGGGCTGTCAGGCTGCTCACTCTCCCCAGCAGCACAGAACAATGTCATGACCTCTGATGAGACTCTTTGTGGCTGGCCACATAATCCCCAGTAGTCCTTAAATCTTTAGTAATGCCCAAGCACTGCCCTGGACTGTCTGGATTTTGCATCAAGCTTCTGTATGCTCTGTTTGTATTTGGGGTGACTGTTCAACAAGACTTTGCATCATACTTTTCTCATCATCGTTTTGTGGTGCACAGATGGGACTTATATGTGGAAAACAACATCAAGTTTCTGTTGGAAGTCAGACCAGTGGAAGAAGCTTTGCTTGTCAAGACCTGAGGTTATTTGTTCTTTTTGGCCTTGTTTTCCTGCAAGGCTCGGGATGTTGGGCAAAAGGAGATGAATTCTGCCAGGTTTCAGCTGCAGCTGAGAGAAGCCTCCAGAACACCTGGTGCACTTTGTTGAGTGAACTGTTCAAAGACTTGAGCGCTGAGGCTTTTTTAGGACACTGTGAACAGCTTCGAAACTGCTGAAAACAGTGATTTTAATGTAGTTAAGCAGTCACGCGTGGTTAGTCAGAAGCTTCCATTTGTCTTCACATTAAAAGAAACCCTTCAACGAACAAGCAGAGTATGTCTGTTTGCTGAAATAGATTACCTGGAATAGGTGGATGACTACAAATCAAAGGAATAATTACCTGGAGTTTGCAGATAGCTTGGCTGTATGAACTGTGTGTGTGAGTATAATCACAGATGTAGAGAGACAAAAGATAAATTTCACTTTTTTCATTGATGCTTAGAATAGCAGGTTATGGTGGAATCCTGTTGACAGGAGGTACTGGATCTGTTTTATCTTCCAAAGGAGCCTGGTACAGAGTAGAGAGTGGCATTGCCGTGCTCTTAGTCCATAGCTGGAACCTTCATTCCCTAAAATGCCTTGCAAAGGGTTCCCCTTGAAGGGTGTTTTAACCACTGGATATAACACAGGTTTCCTACACTTGCCCTCCTGGAGCACAAGTGAAAATGCTCAATAATGGTATTAATGTACTCCCTTCCAAGATGCTGGAACCACCAATTCCATGTGTGACTGCATTGGCAGGAGCTGCACTGGCCCTGCTGTCAGATCTCTGCCTTATGTGCAGAACAGCTTCTTTGCTTCTTTTGATTAGTAGTCAAAAAGTTGTAAATTGTCTTCATCAGTATCTGTCACTTTGAGGCCTCTTTTGTTTTTGCTTTTCAGGTGCCTTTTTGTTCAGCATCAGTTGAGCTGGATAAACGGAATACAGGCAAGGCAAGGGAGTTGGAACAACTGTGTCCGTTTCTTTCCTGCAGTTGGGTGGCAGTCACATCCCAAAAACCAATGTATGTGTGTGGGTCTTGAGTGGATTGTGATGGCTGAGTTCCTGATGTGTCTGAGACATCTTCCTGATTTTTGCTTTTTGGAGTTTCAGCTGGATCTGGAGCTTTGGCAAGGAAGGAGAGAGTGTTTCCTACCCCTTGACAACATGCCATCTTTGCTGCAGCTTAGGCAGGCAGAAAGCAGCAGCCCGGATTTTGTCAAGTTAACAGCTTACTTAATATAACTTAACATTCTCTGCACATGTCACAGGTTTTTAATAAGGTGGTGATGTACCAAACAGGATTTGTCAGTGAGTCTTAAAACGAACATCATCATTCTAATAATAAAAAGTGCTAAGTGAGTAGCAGGATTTATTTCCTGTCTATATCATTTTATCAATATATATATTTGTGGAAATAGCTTGGAGCTTTGGTTCAGTGTTGGGGAGATCAGCTGATCTCTGCTGCCATGATGTTCCCTGTTTTGGGGTGACTTTGGGTATTGGTAGGAGTGTGGATGTGCAGCAGCTCCCTTAAAGCCAGGAGTGGTACAAGTGCATGTTGTGTAAATGTAATTAAACACCTTCAACCCCACGTGTTCATCTGAATCTCCAAGGTCTGCTCACCACCCATCGCTCCGGGGAAAGAATAGCTGCTCTGCTCTCCCAGGCAAAAGCCTGTCTTTTCCATCAGCTGTGGTCTTCACTGCACGTGTTGGAGATGAGGTGGGACACAGGTTTCTGGTGCAATCCCTGATCAGAATTTGGAGAGTCTTCTGGAAGTGAATACCTGTGGGGTTGTTGAACCACTTCCTTCACCTGGAACCCCTCTGGATACCCAACTGCTGAGACGTTGCTGTTCTTCTAAGGGTCATCTTGTGGTGTTGAACAGGAGTGGGAGAAGACAAGCTAGGGAAGAATGAGGACAGCAAGGAGTCAGGGTGGGATGGAAGGGATGTCAGTCTGTGCTGGATGGACTGGGAACAGGGGCTGCATAAGCTGATGGTTAATCAGGGCAGTGCTTCCACATTGAAGTTGGCAAAGCTTGATCTCAGTCTTGTACTCTACTCTTTCATGTCGGTCTTGGATCTCTAGGAAGGTTTGTACAGCTTCCTTCTACCAGCATTCCTTGCCCCTGGATCAACCTGTGAACTGTAGCTCCTGCTTTTGGCAGTCCCAGGTGTGGGCTCGTAGCCCTCTTTGTTCAATTTATCTGCTGCACTGAAGGTATTTTGTTTATAGGCTACTTCATCCTTAGTTTCTTAATGAAATGAGAGTCTGTCCTGCCTTTGTCCATCACCATAAAGAGTAGATCTGTCTCACAAAGCACATGAATATTGTATCCTGCTTTTCCAGGCAGGCTGTTCTGTAATGGCCTCAGCCATTTGCAGGGCTGGAAATGATAAAATGCAGTGCCTTGTTGTGCACTCAGGGAAGCAGTGCGGTTTTTTTTAATCCTAAAAGGATGCTCAAGATGTGCTGTGGCGAGGATGAGGCATGTGGAGATCAAGAGTATAGACAGCAGCTATAGAACTGAAGATTTCCTGCCACTGGTTGGAAAAATAGAGACAAGTTACTCAAGGAGATGGACAAGGTCTTGCTTAAATTCCAAGAGAAAATTGGCTTTTCTGTCTGCTCTTTGCCTGCCTATCATCAGTCTTGAAGGATTCAAACCCTCAGTGAACAGAAACAGCTTTGCTACAGGTATGAACCAATTTAATCCTCATTATGGACAGCATTCTAAGTAAATTTAAGAAATGGTTTTAAGCTGTGGTTAGAGCAATTTTAAAGAGAGGTGAACCTTCTGCCAAAAATAGACTTTTATTGAGGGTTAAATTGGAGTTGGCTGTTGACTCATATTAAGCATTTTTTTTCATTGCCTTGGGAAATGGACTGTGATGTTGATATGTGTAAAATAAAAAAGACATTCCCCCCCCAGCCATGAGATGTTCAAATGGACAGAAGCCAGATCAGTGAGCCAAATTCCAGGGGCTTTTTGACATCATACCCATGGAAAGGTTTCCAGAGAGGCTTTTTCCAAGGACAAATGCTAATAAACAAAATTGTCTTTTTTAGCTCATGTACTTTGCCTGGAATTTTGTTAGGGAGGACAAGGTGATTGAGTGACAGAAACCTTAATTGTTTGCAATTATTTTTTTATTTTGTTTTTAATTTCTGGGGAACTTTAATAAAGCCTGAAAGAGCAGGAAATTGCTGTGACCCTTGTGAATAACAGAGGTTCTTCCTCCTTCAGAAAAACAGAGAAAGCAGCTTTTGGCTTCTTGTTCCAAACAGCAAATGCTGAATGACCTAAGAAAATCTGAATGGGTGTCTAAGGTTTGCTGTTACCAGTTGTAGTTTCTCCAATTCTAAAACTAAAAATTTAATATATACTGAATTATTTAGAAAAATGAATTATTCTATGATTTATTGAAAAGCTGTTGTCAATGAAACTTCACATTTCATACAGTTAGAGAATTCCACTATTTCAATGTTATGCTGAATGTGGGGAACACCTTTAATGTTTAACATCAGCTCAAACTTTTGAGATGCCAAAATATCTTGTAATCCTTTAAGTATCTATCTCTTTGCAGTGGCATCAGTGCTGGTTATTCAGATTCCTCCTTTTTATGCAAGAATGCTTTTCTATAAAATATCGATTTTACTTTAGTTTTAAAATATACTTAAAGAACTGCTTGGATTTATGAGAACCAAAACCCCCACAAAATATTTGGGTTTTTTAACCTTCCAATATGATACTAATAAATAAGCAGAGGGGGGGAAAGTCGTGCAGAGAAACCTTGTGCCCTGGGACCAAAATTTAAATAACATTTAGGTGACAAAAAGCCACGAATGCAAAATATGTGGTGTGTGTATATATATATATATATATATATATATATATCAGCAGGGTGGATGTCTAAACCCCCCTCAGATAATTGAGATGCTGAACAGCAGCACAGGAAGAGTTACTTAAGCCTTTGGTTCTAAAATAGCAATGCTCTGAGCAAAGCCAGGCATTTGTAGGGCTTTGGAACAGAGAGCTCTAACCCACGGGAAACAGCCACTGCTTTATTTAATCAATCTGAAATTTGAAAGCTATCAGTTGCTCTCTATGCCTAAGGTAGCTTTGTCATTTTTCATTTAGTTCTAATTTGCATCCCCATGTTCTGCCCCAAATCTTGAGAGAGGGGAAAATAATCAGAATAGTGATGAAACATACATTTTTCATTTCACTTTATTAAAGTTCCTTATTTTTTTATTAAGTTAGGGTTCTTTTGACAGGGGTGATTGCCTGCACATCTCTGCTGGTTTAATGGCCAGCACAGTTCCTCAAAGCTAACAAGCTTTAACAGGAATAAATAAAAATGCAAATCAAGGTTAAAAGTGGTGTCTTAAGTCAAGGTTTCTGCTTAAATCCTGTTTGGAACTGGTTACTGACCAGTGTTAAAGTGAACAAACTGATTGCACTGATGGACATGGGTTTGGAGAATGGTTGGCTCAGGATTCATGGATGGAGCTCCTGTCTACGTCTTTCCTTAAAAGAAGAGGTAGGTCAAGTTTTTGTTTGTTTTGGGTTTTTTCTTTTTTTTTTTTTTCAGGGTACTAATGGGTGTCTGATGAACAATTAATTGATTTCTGCTATACAAACAGCAGCTGCTGATCATGTCAGGTTCCTGTTAACAGTGAATAATTATTCATTTTAGGGAAGAAATAGCCTTTTGCACGTGAGCTAAAGTTTAGTAACAATGCGTAATAGTCACAGGAATATTTTTTTTCTGTTGTGATTAGGAAGCAATATTGCAAACCCTGTACATCCTGAGGCATCCTGTAATAGGGAAAACTGAATACTAAGGATAGCAAATCATGTAATGCAGTTGTATAAAATCAGTATAAAGGCAGGAGGCAAATATTCTGATGAGTTTCTGGGGTAGGAAAAAAACTCATCTTTTGAAATTGGGAATTGCTAAGCCCACTGGTTTAAGATGGTCTTGAAAACTGTAAGACATGGCAGGAGAGTTTGACATGTGACCTGGGACCCAGGGATGCACAGTCTGTAATGGTATCTCAGCACTAGAGTATTGATTAGGTCTCATTTTGTACCAAGTGTGCAGTTTTGCAGTTCAGGGAAGGGAAATAACATGGCAAAGCTGGCAGGAGAGTTCCCAGCCCTGCCTCAGCCTGTTGGGCTCATTCTGCCCAAAGAGAATTCAAAAAACACTGATTTGGTTCCTCTTTCGCTGAAATAACTGTTTTGAGAAGAGCTTTGGAAGTCTGGGTGAAATGCAGAAATATGAAGATGGATAAAGCCTTGTTTATTCCAAGGAATGGACAATTGGTGGCAATCCAGTGAGAGGCTCTGCCACAGCAGGGCTCTGCTCCTTGAGGATTTCACCCATCTGAGTAGACACAGGTGATTGCTTGGCCCTTCCATGCTCTCTGAAGGTGAGTATTTAGCAGGTATTTCAGGCTGCTAAACTGCAATGTTGGTGCTCTCATATGTGGACTGTTGTGCGGTGTGTCTGGGCAAGGGGGGTGTGGGAAGTAGAATCACAATGGCTTGGGTTGGAAGGGACCTTAAGGGTCATCTTGTTCCACACCCTACTATGGGCAGGGACAGCTTCCACTAGCCCAGGTTGCTCCAAGCCCCATCCAACCAGACCGTGAGCACTTCCAAGGATGGAGCAACCACAGCTGCTCTGGGCTACCCGTGCCAGGGACTCATCACAGCACAGTGAGGAGCCTCTGGAGCAGTGAGCAGGGCTGGGGCTGGATTTCTCAAAGAACTCTGAAGGTTTTCTTTGCTCTGAAACAACACGAAAGGCACGAGGAGCACGAAAGATGCAGCAGCTCCTGTGCTGGGCTGGCTCGTTCCTGGTGTCTGCCACGTGTGGCTGGTCTGCCACCCCAGTGCTGGAGACCTTGGGGAACACGTTGTATACCTGTAATGGATACGAGCAACCTCAGATGCTGACTGTGGCCTTCACGAGGCCTGCAGTGCCTCTTTACCATGTCATGTAAGCAAAGGTATTAATAATCTGCAAAGCCTCTGTGCAGGGGGGGTTTCTCCCCATCCATCCAGCCTGGCAGGTGCTCCGTCTCGATTATGCCTCAGCTCTGTTGTATCTGTCATGTTCCTGGCCTGAATGACAGAGCAAGAAGGTGCTTCTGGTTGGGAGCATTTCCTGCCTGCCTAATGGGGTTATAATTAATGGATGCAGCCAGTCAGCCGAGCAGAGGCTGGAGCCCAGGAGAGATGGTCGTGTCTCTCAGCCAACCAACCGTGCCTTGTTACACACCCTGTTTCAATGCCGGTGTTGCATATTTGCTTACATTCCAGGGCGTTGCTACTTTTCTTTATTTAATTTATTGCAGTGAGCCCTTTCACTGCCTCTGCATCTTTTTATTGCCAAATACTTGCTTGAATCAATGTGGTGTCTCAGATGAAGAGGAATGTGGTCTGGGGTACTTGGTTTATCACTGGGGATTGCAGGATGTGGCGCCTCTGACCAAGGAGGTCACCTGGTCCTGTGGCCCTGTCTGTCACTTGTCTTGTTGCAGTATTGTCTCAGTGAGCTGAGTGTGCTTCGAACAGGCTGTCAGGAGAATCACAAAAATGTGACTATTCCAAGTGTTTGTTTAGCTCTTGTCCTGCTTCCCCTAAGTTTTCCTTTAGGGAGGAGATGTCTCCCAAATGCCTGCTGTGAGGGGCAGGATGGTGAGGCTGAGTTGTGCTGCCTGCTTGTTCACCGAGTGTTTAATCCAGCCATCATCATCAGAGCACTGGAAAAACCTCGCTCTTCATCCAAGAATGGGTTCATTACGTTCTGTGTTTTTCAGGATGAGCTGCCCTCTCTTTCTGCTGGCACATCTCAGCTGGACTCTTGAGCTGCCACTTAGTGTTGGAGGCAAATGCTGGAGTCCTTCGGGATGTTGCTGCAAAGGAAAGTGAAAACGCTGTGGCACACGGTGTCAGTGCTGCTCCTGCGCTATTAACCGGTTTAATGAGCCTCTTAAATTGTTTTGGGGAGGAGCAGAGTCTCCTGCTCGACCTTATTGTCCCTGTTTGCAGTCTGGTTACATGGCTCGGCTGATGGAGCAGCGATGCTGGGAACATCAGTGCTGCGGTCTCTCCCTTCCCGACGGGAAAACAGAGGGATGCAGCTCAACCTCGTGGTGCCTGCACACAAAAGTGGGGAGTTTGGAGGCGGAAAACAGGGACCCAGCGTTGGGGGAGCAGCCACAGAGCTGTCTGCCTTAGTGCCAAGGGTTGCCTTTGCTCTGCTGATGAGGTGCTGTGTGCTCCCACAGGTCTGTGCATCCTCACCCCGCTCAGGTGAGCCCGCTGTTCCATCTCCTCCTCTCCGTGTGCTTCGCTGGCCGTGCTGCCGCCCACTCGCGCTTCCAATTTCACACCGACATGCTCTTGACGTTTACAAACGAACTCTCCCTGTGTCGATCCACTTAAAAGCAACCCAAATACGCTCTGGAGAAATACTTTTCTCCTCTGGCTCCTGTTGCTGTGGCAATCTCAGGGACGGGAGAAGCCACGGTCGGTGCAGGAGCATCCTGCCTTCCCGCATGGTCACTGCTGTGAAGGCCATCCAGTGCCTGCTGCTGCCTCTCTCAGCACTGATTTTACCCCCACCATGGTTTTCAAATCTCAAAGGTTTCTACAGAGAGAAGTAAATGAGAACAAAGTTGATGACTCCGATGGGGGGCTGAGGCATGGGAGAGCAATGATCTGCCCAGGGCTGAGGGCTGGGTCTGTAATCCAGCTGGAAATGCCCTTCTCCCTCCTCAGCTCAGCTTGTACTCTGGGCCTGAGGGCAACTTAACTTTCCTTAAGGTTTTACTCTAGAGTTTCAGCTATATCAGAACTTCACCTCTGAGCACATCACCGCTTCTTCAGCATTACCCTCTTGTCCCTCCTCCATCCCTGTTCCATCTGGCTCAGTCCAGAGAAGTCACCAGATGATTTCTGGATAATGAGCTGCTGCTCATCAGTTTGGTAGCTGAGTGCAAGAAGCTCGCTGCAAATCCAAAGTTAGAACATGTTAGCATAAACAATTGGAAGAGAGCACATTTTCCTTTGCAGTAGGTGGAGATCACGGGGATGTTCTGTTAATCAGATCTGTCCATGATGGGCTGACAGATGGCAGCTCCCTGGGGATAATGAATCATTTGCTCGTGCAGGATGTTGAGCGTGGAATGGCAGTGTCCATGCAGATTCTAGATGAAGCTCAGAGAGGACCTGAGGCCCCTGGAAAGGAGGATCGCTGCCTCCAAGGTGGAACTCATTAGCTGGAGACAAGTCCATTTTGAAAGGGATCATGGGCTTTCTGCCAGCCACCTTGGGCTTTCCCAAGGCATCATGCAGCTAAAGACCTGCAAAAGAAGGAAGAGGAGCTGTCTGACATCTGTGAGCTCCGATCTGCTGTGAAAGATTTCTGCCCCCAGCTTGGGGTTAAAAAACAAAAAGCAAATGCTTGTAGGTCAGGTCCGTCAGGAGCATTGGAGTGAGGACAAAAGTCCCTCAGCCGAGTTTTCTCCTTGGGAAGGGATGAGCTGCTGGGAGTGAGCAGCAGCAGAGGGATGTGCTGCTGTCACAGAGGAGCTGAGCACCCTCTGTGCTGCCTGCAGGCTCCTCTTCTGCGAGCAGGAGAGTGGCGGAGGTGGTGTTTGCTGACAGCATTGCTCTCCCAGCACGCCTCAAGCCCTGGGACTGAGGGTAGAAGTCAAAAACCTCTGTGTTTTTTTTGTGAGTTTTTTTTTTGGTAAGGCTTTTCTCTTGATGTCTTCTCAAAATCCTCCTCTCCAAAGGCGGCTGTCTCAGCAGGAAGGCTGAAGCCCAGACAGATGTGGTGCTGCCAGGGTGGGGGTGATCAATGAGTGGAACCCCCTCCCTTCCCCTAGACTTTGAGGTCTCTGTGTGCAATTTAAGAGGGGGGAGAAAAACATCTGTACCAAGGATTTGTCAGGCTTGTTCCTGGCAGATAAGTTGGTTTTATCAAGTGGCTTGACATGTAATTCCACACAGCGTATAGATGTTTGTCTAATGTTTACCTAGAGGAAGAGATTTTCTATCCATCCTAAAAATTTAACCTTGTGTAATGGTGCGTTTCCTCAGTGAAAATCAGTGTGGAGGTCTGTCAAAATGTCAGGCTTGCCTGGAATGAGGGTCCTACAGAAGACAAGTGGCATTAATGTGTTTGAAGATGTTTCATTTAGAAGTAATGAAGTCCCCAGGCTTTTGAAGACCCTGTTAATTGGACTGAGGAGGTTACAACGCCCAGAAGGGAAATCCTGTTCAGAGCTGGGGAGACAGAGACACTCACAGAGAGAGAGGGTCAGAATAGGTTATTTCTACTGTAAAATGACATCAGAAAGATGTGAAGAATTGTTCTGAAATTACAGTCCTCCTCCTCCTGAATCATTTTAGGGAATTCAGTTCTACACAGTAAGACTTGGAGGTTTGATTCTAGGGGAGAAAGGGGCTTGGGTCTGAGTTTTAGTTTGAAAAGAGTTCAAGGAAAGAAATACAACCCCCCTCTGCTCTGTGAATCATGAGGCAGGTTTGCAGGACCACAGACATGAGTAATAATAATAAAAGAAAGTCAGGAAACTTCTTGAAGCTTCCAGATTTGTAAGGCTGCAAGTCAGCACACTGTGTCTCTTCTCTGGGAAAAACTCTTGCTGAGAAAGGGCTTCCTCACATGAACCTGAAACCGGTTCCTTTACAACATGTGTATTTTTCCACTTACAGGGTTGGGGTGTTTGAATGGAGATGTGTTTTCTGCCTGAGACACTGGGCAGGGAATTGCTCTTGACAACTTCTTTTGGGTATTTAGGTGTTTTTTTCAGATAATGCTGTTTCTCTCCTGAAGGCTCCTGAGCTTTTACAACAGTGGAGTAATTACCTTGTTTATGAGGAAACTGAGGCAGGGGACTGACGGTGGCTGCAGCCCACACTCCCCAGCAGTGGCAGATTCTTGCTGCTTGCCCCAACTTCCCAATAACCAAATACACCACCATCTGTTAATTGCCCTTTCTTTGCAAAATCCATTTATTTCATAAACACCAGGGACCAGGATGTCAGGTGGATGTTGCTTCTGTTGAGGTTTGGCCCTGTAAACCCAGGTTGCTTGCTGGAGACCTGCTGCTGGTGTCAGTGGGCAGTATAAACAGTGTTTGGGGGTTGCTATTTCATGGGAAGGGCTTTCTGCTGTTGTTTTGGCCTTAACAAGATGCTTTGTCCTTCTCCGGGGAAGCCTTCAAACCCACCACTGGGGTTCTGAATTGGCTTTAAATAAAAGGTGGTGTGCTTTCTGAAGTGCCCTGCCCAAGGGCTCTCCAGCCATCCAAACAGCCAGCAGACAAAGCCATTAAGCCTGAAGTGCCCGTGCGTGGTTACGTGGCAGAGAGCTGCAGGGCAGAGTTTGCAGCTGAGTCCTGCAGGAACAGGCTTTGTCTGAAAAACCACCCCTGGCAGGTGCTGACTGAGTTGGAAAAAGCCAAGGTAGGTCTTGTTGATCCATCAGAGTGCGTGGTTTAGTCCTTCAATTCAGTGGAGAGCAAAGTAAGGGGGAAAAAGCAGAAATGAGATTATAGAGGTGGGAGGGAAATGTTTTAAACGGGCCTCTGTGCTTTCCCCCTCTGCTAAGGCATTGTCTCCCTGTGTGGTGGATCTGAGCCACTTGAATTTCCAGCTTGTGTGACTGCTGGCCTTGGTGTCTCACACCCTGAAAGCAGATACATAGCCTTGAGAAGTCAGATCTGATCTCTTCAGTCACATTTGCAGAGTGAAACCCCACAAGTGTAACTCCTGTGCTGACTCCAAGCTCCTCCATCTCCTGGCATCTCTTCCATTCAGAACACGTAGCTTTGTTTTACCTCTCCTTATTGCACCAGCTGGAGCAGCTTGTTCCAGGGTGGGGGAGTCTCATGTGCACGCTCTGCTGAGCGAGGAGAGTGCTTGGAGATGAATGTGCGCTTCCCTCCTGTGGCTTAGAAGGCTATATCTATATTTTTAGGGATTTTTTTTATTGAGGTACGAAGGGAAGATTATGGCACTTGATGATTTAATCAACATAATCTCTAGATAAAACATGCTTATGTTATACTACTGGGAGATAATAATTTATGCTGGTTTGCTTCTCCTAAGGTAAATTAAATCATTAGTTTTAAGACTGGATTAGCTGCACATGTGCTCTGCCTCTTAAAAAGGCAGTTCAGGAGTTCTTAAAAGCTTCTTGGCTTGGCATTTCTTGGGAGTCATCAAATCCCTTTGGTGCAGGTGTCATGAAAAGTGGAATTGAGATGCAGTGCTTAAAGGTGCAGCCCCCAGCTCTGTGCTGACACGGGACCTGCTCCTGCCCTGTGCCCCCTCCTTTGCCCAGGAGTGTTTTACCAGCTTATGAATTCAGCGAGAAGGTTTTGGCCCAGGTCTGGGCGACCACCAAGTGCTCCTTTGATCAAACCTGTACCTTGGGCACCTGCTCTCCTGTTCAGTGTGTGTTGGAGCCAAGTGCTTGGTGTCCACACCTGTCTCCTACCGGAGAGAGCACCAGGACATCCAGGACATGTTAAGTGTCCAAGGCCAGGTTGGATGGGGCTCTGAGCAACCTGGTCTGGTGAAAGGTGTCCCTGCTGCCCATGGCTGGAACAAGATGAGCTTTAAGGTCCCTCCCAACCTGAGCCATTCTGGCATTCTGTGAAGATGTGTTGACTTGAAAACACACCTGAGCTGAGCCATAGCCCAGGTGTTGGGTGACCTTGGAAGTGCCATCAGCACCTCTGAACTGGCTGAGAATCCCCCAGAATGTATCAGAGGTGCCCTGTCTGCTTGGATGGCCAGTAGCTCTGGAGAGGGGAGCAGGCCCTGCTGCTGAGACAGATGGGGATGGCTCCCTACCACTCAGGGGGAGCAGAACAGACAGAGGACCTCACAGCAATTTCAGGGCTATTAAGGATGTGATAATGAGCTTTGCCTGCATCATTTTTCAGCACTTCGCTCCCCCGCCCCCAGCTCAGCCCATGCATTAACACCTCCATCCCAGGAGGACAGCAAACACTCCACCGGAGCTCTGACTCCATTTATCATGGATCTGGGCATCAGCAGGACTGGTGCAGGTGAAGAGGTTGAGGAGAGAAAGGTTGCTCAGCTCTCCATCAACAGTGAGCAGGTGCTCAAGGTACAGGTTCGATCAAAGTAGCGATTACTGGACCCGGAGACCTGGGGCAAAACCTTCTCGCTGAATTAATGAGCTGCTAAAACATTCCTGTTGGGTAAAGGAGGAGGCAGAAAGTAGAACTTGCTGCTGCAGGATGCTCTCAGCCCTCTCTGGGTTCTGTGCTTGTGGAGGATCTTGTGTGGGATGGTCACAATGCACCCAGGAAGGGCCACATCCATATGCTGTTTGCCATGCTTTCCTGGTGCTGTTTTCCTTGGAACAGTCAGTCCTTTGGGCTGATTCTGCACGGCACATCCTTGGATGGTGAAACCTTCCCCCGCTTTGCCTCTCTGGATCCCGGGGCCATCTGCTCCTGGCTGGGGTGGGTGTGCTGGGGGCTGCTCCAAATGTGGGGCTCTGGCTCTGGCACAGCCAGGAGAGCTGTTCCCTACGGGACAGAGCCAGCCTGCTCCCGAGCCTGGGGGAAACTCCTGACTGCTCCTGTGAGTGGGTTAATTCCTCCACAGGGAGTAGGACAGGGATGACTTTGTGAGGTGGAGGTGCCCCGAAGCAGCTCTTGCTTGTGTAGCTCTTCCCATTGCGCTGCTGGATGGTGGTGCCTGTGCAGAGAGCAAGTCCTTCTTGCTTCATGATTTCATTTTTCCTGTTTGAATATTCAGAGGCATATTTTCTGCTTGAATATTTAGAGGCAAGTGTCTCTTTCTCTGTGTAGTGCTTTTGCAGCTGATTTATAGCGTGATGCTCTCGCACTGGGATTAAATGTTAATGCAGCAGGACTGATACAGTCTGTTCTGAACTGGGCACCTCCTGGAGGGCATTTGGGGAGTAAAATCAGCTAATATGGCCCTTTTCCACCTATAGATGTGCCTGTTGGTGAGTCCAGACTCTTCTCCATCCCCATCTGGCCACAGGCACTCTTGAGAGTCATCCCTGGGGCTGAGCTCTTGACCTTCAGCTCGCCCTGACGGAGCCCCCTCTGTTTCTGTGGGATTGTGTGTGTGTGCCCAGCTCCATGAGGGCTTAGTTCTAGGGTTCAGTTCTGGGGCTGAACTTTTCCCCTGGCTGATGCCCAGGCAGGGAATGCCTCACACAGGGTGGAGATCACCTCCCTGCTGCCACGTGGGTGGCTGTCTTTACCAGGAGAGGAGATGGAAACATCCCCAACTGGTGCCTGTCACTTCTGACTGCAAACATCAAGGATGTGTCACTGACAGAGCAAAAGGGGAGCAATGATAGTTTTGGCTGGATCAGGCTGTTTTCTCTCTCCAAGTACCACAGGCTGACATGAGGGGCTGCTGAATGCTCGCTCTGATTTACCTTTGCCTTGGTGCACAAGGGGGAAAAGTACTTTTTAAATTATAATGGAAGTATTTGTAGTCTTTCATGCTGGCAGAGACCTGGCAACAAAACTGATATGCAAACTGTGTTTTGACTTGGTTTAACATCTCTTTCAGGCTGCTGATGTCTGTTCTGCATCTCCCTACCAGCCATCCAAGGCTTGTCCCGCAGACAAGGAGGATCAGACAGATCAGCCTTTGGGAGCAGGGACTTTGCTGCCACAGAGATCTTCACACACCAGTCTGAGAGAAAGGCAGAGCAGGTGGGTTTGAAAGACAGAGCAGGAGAAGCGGGAATCCCTTGCTCCCAGAAGAGCAGGCTTGCTGCAAGCAGTGCTGGGAGAAGCCAGATCCCACAGATGCTGAGCCATCCCTCCTTTCTCCATCCGTACATCTTCGTAACACAGAGAAATCAAACCAAAGACAGCGGGATTGTTTATTGAGGTGTTTGTTTGAAGTTGAACGGACAGGAATCACATTTCAAAACAGTAAAGAAAGAGCTTTTTAGCTCTTTTCCTTTCTACAAAATAGCAGCGGCATCACGGCGGGGATGTCAGGGCGAATCTGTTTCACTGACAACAAGATTGTTCTGTCTAGACGGGGAAGCGCCGCTGAACCGAGGGAGGCAGCCGAATAATTTAAAGCCAAAATACTTTACAGACGTTAAATTTAAAAAATAAAAACTGGCTTGACACAGATGATGCCCGATGGATAGTTTGTGTGTGGGTGGGATGGCGGCTGGCTTTGACACGGAGCCTGGTGGCGGGGATTGGCAGATGTTACTCGGGGTGACCTGGTGCCTGCTGACCTGTCACCTCTCCCAGACAAGTTCTGCCACCAGAGTGGGTCCATCGAGGCGTCCCAGTTCCTCGTGGAGATCAGTGCAGGGGTTCTCTGCAGTATCCTGAATGCTGCAGCTCCTGCAGACAGCCCTCCCTGTCCCCTCAGTGCCTCGTTCCCACTGTGCTGCCTGACCAGTGTCAAGGGATGCCGGAGCAGAAAGGGTTGTGTGGGAGGAAGATGAGCCTTGCACTCCCCATCTGCCTGGAGGGGCTGGCAGCCAGGGCTGTCTGAGGCACAGAGATGTGGTGGTGAGGTTGCAGCCCAGCCAGCATAAGGAATTTACTTTCTTCTGGCAGAAAAAAGAAAGATGAAATATTAAAAGCATGGCTCAAAGGCTGCTATATATATATATATATATGGTTTTTTCCCCCTCTGCTCTGCAGTGCTTTGGTGTGTTGCTCAGCAGCCGGTCAGAGCAGGAGAGATGCCAGCCTTCCAGAGAGAGAGCAGGGAGTGGGGCTGAAGCCAGGGAGGAAGAGGAGGCATGACTCAGGTGGGCTGACCTTGGGACTCAGGGGGAACGCTGGGACTTCAATTCCACCACATTCTTTAGGACTTGTGCTTTAGTGTTCTGTTCAGTGTCAGGAAATAAAAACTCCTTTTCTTGTCTCTGTCTCTACAGGGCGGGGCAGTGCCCCTCTGGAGCAGGAGGACAACTCTGCACTGACCACTGTCCTTGGATGAGGGAGGATGCAGGTCAGGAGGAGCTGAGGGCTCAGCCAAGGCATCGGTCAGCTCCCCCTGGAGAAGTCCTGCTGGCTCCCAACTCTCCATTTCTGCCGTTCTGGTGAGTCCAAGAGTCCCTGATGACTTTCTGAAGTAGTGTTGGTGGAGGTTTCTCCCAGGGTCAAGCTATTCCATTTGCTTCTTCTGATGAACTTGGGGGCCAACTGTGGAGGGAGAGCATCGCTGTCTGGCAGGAAGGCATGTTGATAGAGGTGTGCTGTGTCCTAAACTCAGGAAAATTGGAGGCTTCCTGGTTTGTTTGGGTTTTTTTTCCCCCAAGCAGTCCCCAGGCTTTGTGTCCCTTGGTGCAGCAATTCAGCTGCTGGGGGGGCAGCAGGAACCATCATCCCAACAGAGCATGTTCACAGGGAGTGCAGGAGGAGATAACTGCAGGGAGGGAGAGCTGAGGGCTGGTTGTCTGCCAAGGGAGGATTGGGAGGCATGCAGTTCAGGGTGTTTAAGCTGTTCCTTCTGTCTCTTCCTTTGACATCTCTTGTCTGTGTCAGTGGGTCTGGGCCTTTGGGAATGTGGGAAAGGGAAGATGCAAGTTCAGCAGGGCAGAGAGTGGGCTTGGAGCAGGCTTAACTTCACACCTCTGCACACACTGGCAGTGAGGGCTACTTATTTGCTGATCACGGATGTGCCCAAACAAAGCAGACTGGGAAAACTGTCACTTGCTGGGGCATGCAAAATGGGATGAGCTGTGAAACAGAGCTTGACCTTGACTCCAACTCCAGCTGCTGCCTGGTCCCTCATCCCTCAGCTCCTGTCGCCTCTGGCAGGGCAGGGTGGGGACAGGCAGCAGAAGGGGGCCCTGGTGTCCCCCCCTCCCTCAGCCTTGCCTTGTGCGTTCCCCTCCCTGCTGCTGCCTGTGAATCACCCTGTGATTAATTACACCACCCTGCAGCCTCTGAAAATTCATTTAGGGTGTTATGTTTGCTGCTGCTTTTACACAATGGCAAATGTGTCCCGAGCAGGTGGCAGCTAATAGGTCACTGAAGTGGATCACACCATTGAGACAGGCTCCAGGAACAGGGCAGGTACAGGGAATGCTGCTGGGAAGGAGAGACAGGTCTGCTCTAGCAGAAATGGCATTGGTTATGGTGCTTACAGGAAATTGCTCACTTCCCTGATAGCATCCACTGCTCTAATAGATCAGTTTTCCCACTAGTTTGCCTAGCTTAAGCTTGCTTCTCCCTGCATCCTAAAAATTAGTCTAATGGAACTTTTTCATCTCAGAGACGTTTGGAAGTTATTTTCCTTAAGGATTGTCACTTCCCTTGTGATGGTCAGAAAAAGAGAGGCTGGAGAGTGGTGGTTCAGCTGAAGGAAATAGCTTCAAAAGAGCCTCCCCAAAAATGCTGCCAAGGATAGGCAGAAATCAGTCCAGCCTGAACTAGTTGGTGACCATGCAAGCTGATTTAAAAATCCCCTCTGCCTCTGAGCATCTTGCTGCTGTCAGAGAATTGGGGATGGTGCACCTGGAACAGACAAAACTGTTTTACCTGCTTTTCAGAAAACAGTGAGGCAGGTGTGTACCTCCTGCTAATCCCAATGCAGTGGGAATCTGCTCCTGACAGCCCAGTGCCTGTGCTGTGCCACTTCCCAGAAGGAAGGGAAGCAGGAGCTCTGCTCCTGCATGGCTGTGCCAGCAAAAAGCTGCATTCAGTTTGCTTTATGAGCCCAGGGTTGCTTTATGTTGAGCAAGTGTCTGGTATTCAGTGTCCTGTAGGATAGAGCAGGGGTGCTTGTTACCAGCACGTGGTTCCCCCGGTCCTCTCACCCACAGAGGACGAATCTGGGCTGGGAGCCTTGATTCAGAGACCCTTGTTCATGGTGGCATCTTCCCCAGAGTTCAGATGGCTGTGGGAGCCAGGAGCTCTTGTCTCATCCACATCGGTTGCCTGCTGGTTATGGCCTTTCTCCTCCTTCCTGCTGAACTGCTAGGACCATTTTCCCCCTCCATTTCAGGCCTGACTTGCCTCATGGGGACATTCCTTGATCTGGGAGCTCCTGGAGGTGCAGATCACAGCTGGCTTCCCATGGAGTCAGGACAGCTCCCTGGGCTCCCCAAGCCCCAGCCCCGCTGCCTGCACAAGCTGGTTTCTCTCTGGCATATCTGGTGGCAACAGAGAGCTGTCCAAAATCCCCTGGGTGCTGCAGATACAGCCTCATATCTGTGGCTTCCTACTGGGAAAGGGAGCACGTCTGGCTTGGAGCATCTGATAAGAAACAAGTCAGATGCCAACGACTGCACCTGCTGCTTTGGCTCTTCCTGAAGGATGGAAACAGTTGGAGAAGCCCCCCCTTTGCCACTGTCTCTGGGCAGAAGGGGCCTGGCAGGGGCAGGGGAGGTCTCTGAGCCCCAGCCCTGGGGTCTGCTGTCATCCTGGTGCTGTGAGAGCAGGGCCGGTCAGTGCCCCACCAGTGCCCCGTGCCCTCCCCAGCAGCGGTGGGGCTGTGGAGGGGCACAGGGCAGGCGCTGCTGCTGCTGCTCTGAGCAGGCAATGGAATTGCAGAAAGCTGCCTCCCAGCTCCTTTCTGAGGCCACAGGATTTTGGTAGAGAAAGTGACTTTTATAGAAATAAAGAAGACTTCCTTTTGGGTCAAGTGCTCTGGAAACGAATGATTTTGAGATGAAAGCCTTTTTGCTCTGGTAATACAGATTCACATTGCCTAGAGGGAAGTCTGCCTTGTGCTGGGGTGTTTTTCCCTCTGGGGGCATTGTGATTGCAATTGAAGATGAATTTTCAACATACAAAGGAGAAGAAGAAAGCTGAGAGAAGGCTTTAAAACATATCGGGGTTCTCATGGTCTGTTTTAATTTGTCAGCACATCTCTCTCTCTTGTAACATCCCTGTTGGGTGCAAAGATTGTTCCTCTTCTTCCCTTTGTGACTTGCTCCTTCCCTCTGGCATTTTCATCAATCTCAAGCTCTGGTTTTAATTTTTTTCCTTATTTTTTTCCTTTTATTTTCCTTTTTTTGCACCCAGGACTGGTTGGCAGAGCAGCAGCAGCTTCTGTGTGCTGCATTGGGTGGGAATCACCTCGTGAGAGAGATCAGAGAATTACAGGACGGTTTGGGTTGGAAGGGACCTTAAAGACCATCTAGTTCCAACTCCCTGCCATGGGCAGAAATGTCACCCACTGCATCAGGTGGCAGGATGGGGTGAGGAGAGACCAGCCCTGAGATCAGCCAGGTTGGAGCCCTTTTTGGAAGTTATGGCATGGACCCTTTCCCTGACAGTTTATCATCTAAAGGGTCTCTTTTGAAAACATGTTTTGCCCCACAGGCTGAAGGTCCTCAAAGCCTGTTTGGCTTTGGTAAGACCCTGGGAAGTACCAGAGTGTCTCACTTCTCTGTTTCTGCTGGTTTCTCCCCTGCTGCCCTGGAGGGGTGAGGTGCATGCAGGGCTCTGCTGCTGCTTAGTGTGAAGTGCTGTAAAACCCAGCCATTGATTTCTCAATCAAAGGTGTCTGTTTGCTCCTCAGTCTGGGCTTTAATGCCTGAAAATCCATTTTTCACTCCCCAACAGTTTGCTGTAAGATTTTTAAATCAAGTGTTGTGCTTCAGAGCTCTGGGAAGGGAATGGATTCAGTCGAGCTGGCACACCAGTGAGTTTTGAACCAGAGAACAGACAGAGCCTGTGGAGGCTTTCCACTCTCAGACAAGACCTTTGCCTGTGCCTCACTGTGGTACAGGACAACACTGTTCTCCAAGGCTTTGGAAAGCTGTGGGTCTCCCTCCTGTCCCGACAGTGACCCTGATTCAGCAGGGCTGTGGTGCCCAGGCTTTGGGGATTGTGGGCTGAAGTTCAGTATGTCCTGAAAACAGATGCCAGAAAAACCTCAAGACTTTTATATATTAAAAAAAAACGAAAAAAAGGAACACCATGTTCCCACCTGTGCTTCCCATATTCTCATGGCACTCAGTGTTTGCTCCCTATTTCTGGAGCATTGTACTGTGCTGCTCTTCAGGGGTTGTAGAGCTGATCCAAGCCTTGTTGGAATGCAGCTGTTTTTGGGAAGGAACAGAGCAGCTTGGGGGCAGCAAGGAATGCTGCTGTCTGGGACTGTGCTCCCTCAGGGATCGCTGTGGAGATTGAGCTGGGAGAGCTCCTGCCTTGGCCTCAGCCTCCTCCATCAGCTCCCCATCACCACTGTTCAATCCCTGCTTTCTGCTTGCTGGAGGAGGGTCAATGCCATGGAAAGCCCTTTCCAAAGGTGGGACCAGGGTTGCTCTGCAGCCCTGGGAGGTGCTGGTGGAGATTGGAGTGGAGCAAAAGGGAAGGTGGGGAAATGCAGGTGACTCCTGGTGCTAATTGTATGCAGCAGATTTGTCTGGAAGGAGCTGAAGGATGTGCATCAAGGGTGTCTCAGCTATTCAAGTGAGAAATCAAATTAAACTTTGCATCAAACAGTGGAGCTGCTCTGTGCTAGGAGTTGTGTCGGATCCATTAAGGTTTCTCCATGCCAGGCCCCAGGGAGTTAGTGGAGAGGAAAACCAGTGCTCAGTGTCAGGGTCTGTGTTTGCTGCTCACCTGGATGTGTTAATGATGTTGGCAGAAGAAAAGGTGATTAGTGCTTTAACCTTCAAGGTACCTGGTGTGTGGAGCAGGGATGGGGACACTGGCTCCTTAGCAATGCCAGAGGGATGTGTGTCCAAGCCTGGGGACAGCAGCTGCAGTGAGCTGGAAGTCTGGAAAACGCTCTTTTCCCAGTTACCTGTTGTCTGATCTCCCATTAACAGGCTGGGAGATGGAGTCCATTGGGAACCCCGGGAGGTGGATGGGAGGAATCTGAAGGAGAACCAAAATCTCAGCATCACACAGAAGTGTGGTTCTGGCTCGCTTCTCATCGGGCACGAGTCCATGTGTGACCAGGCAAGGAAAAGATCTGGACAACACGTTGCTCCCTGCACAGGGACAGATTGCTGGGAGGCTGGATGGAGCAGGCTTGGCATGGGAGAGCTGGCAGCCCAGAGGAAGCTGCCAGGGGAGTCGTCTGCTGGGAGTCTGTGATGTTTGGCTCCAAAACGATTTCCCCATACAGCAGCAGAGGCTCCCAATGCTCTCAGGTAACCAGAGCTCATCCATACCAGCTTCTCACTGTGGTGGGACACACCAAGGCGCTGGCAGCCATCAGGAGGGGGAGGAGGAGAGGAACACTGAGCTTCCTCCACTGCAGATGCTGAATGCCAAAGGATTCTGTGCCTCACGTGCAAAGGCCCAGGCTGGACTGCTGCTCTCTGATTTGGTTTCTTTTCATCCCTGGTGCATGTAGTGCTCTGCCTTGGAAGCACTTGAGCACCAGCTTGATATTTAGAAGCCATTTGCAGTACTGGCTGCTCTGCTGGCAGGAGAAATTGGGCTGACCCTGACATGTATGTATCCTGATGCTGGAGCATGACAACCCCACAACAGGCAGGGCCGAGTCTCCTTGGGTGTCTTGCCTACTGCTAGAGCTGGATTAGGGCTCTCCAGACTAGAAAATGTCTTTCCTTCTTCCTTTTCTGTCGTCTTATAAGGATTTTTAGGAATTTAAGATGCTAAGCCTCAATTAGACAACACTTATTAATTTCCGAGATGTAATTTATTTACAGAGTGTTGCCATTCACAGCAGTGAGTGCTGGTAATTGCTGTAGTTTGCTTTCCAGGCTGGGATCTGAGAGGCTTGAAAAGCCTGTGAGTGTGGCTGCCATGCAGGCTCTGGGTGCATTCTGCCTCCTGGGGATACGAGGAGCTGATAAAGGTGCTGACTGTCACCCAGGCACCCCAGTTTTGCTCCAAGCAGTCCCTGTCCTTGGGTATAGGAACAACATCCTTGGCTCATGGCATTGTTAATCCAACCGTCCTGTGGTGCCTTTTGCTGTCTGCCCTTTGTTTCATTTCCCCCAGCAGGATAGGGGTGGCCTCATCCTAATCCAGAGCTGCTGCAAGGCTGAACAAGCCACCTCACTGCAGATCTGAGGGCAGAGCTGCAGAAGATCAATGAGGCCAAAGAAAATGAGGTACTCCACGCCTGTCCTTCAAGCCAACAGCACCAGGGATGGTGTCTTTGCAGCATGATGGCTTAAGGCTGATTTTTTCCCCTTCTCTCCCTGGTACAGGCTGTTGCTCAGAGCAGCAGAGATGCTGTACTGAAGCTCTGCTGACACGCAGCCCTGTGACCAATTCCTCTGTAGCTGGCTGAGCTGTTTACCTGGGAGACACAGGGCCCTCCAGGCTGGGCTGGGCAGAGGGGCAGAGCTGCCCTGCAGCCCCATGCTTGGACAGTGTCCAAGCAGGAACAGGGAGACTTCAACTTCTGCAGCTCCCATCCAATTTTATCTCTGTTTCTGTGGCTTCTGGGGCTGGGTTGAGGCAGGGAATCAGCCTCCTGTGTTTTGGGGATGGAGAAGCTCTCCCTTCTCCCATTCATGAACCAATGGGCTGTGTCTGGCCATCTAAACCAGCAACACCTTTGGGAGGGTCTCCCTGATGTCTCTTTGGGGAAAAGAAATTGGACGTTTATCAAAGTACCTCATCTCATCCAGTGTAAAACCACTTGTTATGCTTCCCAAGGACCTTTGGAAAATGGGGAACTAAGCTGCTCCCCTTCTCCTCCTGCGGGGTTGGGCTTTACTGGAAGTGAGTGTATTTGGGTAGGATCTGTGCTGAGGTCCTGGTTCTTGGTTTGGCTCCAGAGTCACTGCTGCGACCCTCGTGTTTCATGCAGACTTCGACAAATTATTGCAAAATAGCCCAGTTGTATCTTCTGGCAGCCTCATCCCTGGTCAGACCCTGCTGAGCCTGCCAACAAAGCAGTTGTTGTACACGATGGATTTTGCCATCCACCATCATCTCCAGTTGAGCCTGATCCATAGTTCCTGTTTGTGGGCACGGGAAGTGTTCCTCACTCCCAGGAGCGGGTGGTGAGTGCTGCCTGGATGGATTATCCATCTGGCATGCTGCTGGGCCATTTGTTACGGAGGATCTTGCAGGAAGAGCCACTGATGCTCTGTGCTGGGGGGAGAGTTGGGATAATTTCTGGAAGCTCATGCGGGCAAATCTTGGCTTCTCAAATACCTAGAAACAGTGAGTCTGGACCACTGCCTGCCTGCTGTGATGATCCTCTTTAATATCCTGGTCCAAGTATCCACGGAGAAGTGTGACCTGCTTCTTCCCAGGCTGAGCATGCCAGGATGCTGCCACAGGGTTTCTGGTTTCGTTTCTTGAGCCTGACCTCTTCCCTGTGCAATGGCCATGCCTCGTGCTGTGGTGAGCAGTGGCTGCAGGGAGCCTGTCTCCTCTCTCCATGGTTGACCTGCAGAGCAGGAATCTGGCCCTGGAGCATCCCCTGCCCTTTGTAGGGCTTGAGTTCAGATGCTGAGCTGGGCAGCTCCTGACCATGAAATGGAAAGCTGAGGGGCAAAAGGGCTGCTGACTCCTCCACTGCTGGGCTCTGCTGCCTGCAGGAGAACAGTGTTCTGGCTGTGGTTGGCTTCTCCTTCCCCCATTAGCCTGGGCAAGGCACTTGCAAGATAAAGGAAGGCAATTTCCTCAGCTTGCACGGACACCTCATTCATTTCCATGAAGCCAAAGGGGAGGAGGGAGCAGCCCAAGCCTTCCAGAGCTGAGGAGCTGTGGATTGTACAGCACCACACCCCTGTGAGCCCTGGGGGAGGCTGGAGTGGGCTTAGCAAGGGTTGCCCAGTCACAAGGAGGCAGATTCATGACTCAGAGCCAGGATCCCGGCTTTCTGCCAGCTCCTGGACCGTGCAGGTGGCTGAGGAGGCCATGTCATGAGGACAAGCCCATCACTTCTGCTCTGGGGCATATGGGTGTGAGGGCAGCAGATTCCATGTGCTGCCTGACCACCTCCAGTGCCTGTCTCCCTCTGCATTGTGCTGGGAGATCAGAAGGGGTGTGAGGCTGGAGACTCCTCAGCAGACCCATGGAAACATTCCTGGCCTCCAGCCCTCAGCATCACGAGGACAGCCAAGGCAGACCCTTCCCCAGGCACGTCCCTGGCAGCAGCCAAGGCACAGCTGTAGATATCCCTCTCTCCTCTGTACTAATCCCATTCAGACCTTGTCCTCCACTTCTCCCCTGGGAGGCTGCAGGCGTGAGAGAGCAGCTGCTTCGTTTAGGGCTGCATACATTAGCTCTCACCCTCGGGAGCAGCTCACTCAGCTTGTGCTGGAGATAAGCATGGCCATGTCTTCTGGGCTGTCCAGCTTGTGGGCTCCTGGCAGGGATGTGATTACCCTCAACACGTGCACACCAAACACCTGCAAGGTCCAGCGACAGAGAAACCAAGTCCTTTTTGCAAACAAATAGTCATGTTGTGTTACACTGAGGACACTGTCCTTTTTGGTTTTTTCCCTTGTGTGGTGCCTCTTAGAGCTCTGAGGCACCTCCAGTGCCTGTGAAATCTGTCAGGGCACAAGCCAGAGGCATTCCTCTGACTCCAACACCATGTGCTATTTGTGCAGCACTGGGCTGATTGCTCTGGGCACGAGCAGGGTTGCTCCTAAAGCTGACAATTTTTAAACTTGCTCAGCTTTCTCAGCTGTTTGTGGTTTCCTGTAGCTCAGCCCCGATCTCCTGCAATAGATCCCCTGGTATTGGCAGGGATACAATGGGGAGCATCACAGGGGCACCACGGTGTCCAGACCTATCAGAGTGTTAATAAAAGGCCTTAATGTGGAAAAAGGAAATCCTGCCCCTCCAGAGACGTTGTTGAAGAACCCTAATTAACCTCAGAGGTGATTGATTACAACGTTGTTGTGTGCTAGCAGAGAACCCAGGAATAGTCTCTATCAGTTGTCTTTCCCCTTGGAAAGCCCAACCAGGCTTGCAGCCAAGAAGGGCTGGAGCAGAGCAAGGCTGAAGGAACATTGCCCATCCAGAAGTTTGAATCAAGCTGCAGGGACGTTGTTGCATGGCTCCAGGTACCTTTCTTGTCAAAGCTTCTTCAAAACTCCCTCAAACTGCTTCTCCAATGGATCCAAGTGCCTCAGTTTCTCCAGACTCTGCTCATGGGGTTTGTGGCGGGATGAAACAGGAGGGTCTGGATGGCTCCTCTTACAGGTGATTCATGTTGTAGCCTGGGTCTGGCAGGTCTTCTGGTAAAGGTGAGGCTGCCAGAGCAAATACCTGCTGTGTGTGTGCATCTCCAGCCTCACCCTGCTGCAGCGAGGAGCAAAGTTCCTTGTGTGTCCCAGCTGAGGAAGAAGAGATGTAGCTGAACCCAGTCTGAACCCCACACGGTGGGTGGCTGTGCCCAAACAGGGCACTGCCATGTCACATTCCTCCCCAGCCTTCCTCCCTTTCCAGACAGCAGCTTTCCCCAGCCCCAGCTGCTGTCTGGGAGCAGGGCTCATCCCTGAAGAACTCAGTGGCAACAACAAACCTCAAGGATTTCTTGGAGGAAAATCATCTTGGCTCATGGTAAGGCATATTTTTTTTTCTTTTTTTTTTTTTTTCCTGAGGTGTAGCAATTACACTAAATAAGAAGCTGTCACCAAAATGTCTGTTCTGCCTTCTGACAACCTGCTCTTCTCATGAGCTTAGGCAAAAAAAAAAAAAAAAGGCATAAATCAGATGTGCTTTTCCTCTTGTTTTCATTTCTTCCTTGCCTGGCTGCCTTGACTCCTCACCTGTAGGGAAGGTTGAAGGTTCATCCCATTGCTGAGGGTCCCCTGAGCTCTGCTGGAGCTCAGTCAGTGCAGGCATCCCCTTTGCACCCACCCCAGGGGAGCTTCTGCAGAGAAATTCCTCTGGTTAAACCTTACTTGTAGAGGGAGAAATAGCTTGAGAAGCCTGTTCTGCAGAGAGCTGTCAGGGAAGGATCGGCATTCCGAGGCTGCTGCGCTGCTCCATAGGAGGAAAGCCTTCAAACAGCAATTAGCCTGCACTGCCATTTCCAGGGAAACAGCTCTCGGTGCGCCGGACAATGGGCTGCGGGAGGCAAACAGGTTAAAAGCTCTAATTCTGGCAGGATGTATTTAGGTGGGCTTTTTTTCCTTTCAAAGGAAGGTAGGTTAGAAAGGCTCCGACTCCTTTAAATAGACTCTCCTTCCGTAACCAGCTCGGAGCTGCGTCAGGAGCACTGGCTGTTCCCTTCCACCCCTGGTGCTGCTGACAAACGCCGGGTGCCTCGGCGCTGGGGTATCTCAAACCTGCCCTCGTGCCAGCAGCACAGGGGCTGAGGTAAAAGCTGTCACAGGAGGAAGTTTTCTGCTGCTGCTTTCTGGTTATTTATTCTATTTGCTGAAGTGTAGCAGTGGAAAAGGGAATTTAGTCTGGGTTAGGGCAGCACACCAAGCCAGAACCAGGTTCTCCTGACACCCTGCTCTTGCTGCCAGCCCTAAATCCCTCAATGTCCCTGTTCCCCTTTGATGGGATGGGGCATAGGGGCAGCTGTGGGCCCACAGAGGGGAGCTGATGTCAATAAGCCACAGCTGTGGCTGTGAGGGAATGAACATGGAGCTGGTGTCCCAGATCTTCCACCAGTGCCTCCTGCTGCCTTTGGTGGCTGCTGGTGCTGCATCCCAAAGCCAATGCTCCTGCTGAACATACTCATTATATTAATTCCAAGATTATCACATTCTGGCTGTTTATAAATTATAAAGAAAAAAAGAATTCTTCCTTAATCCCCTGAGCTTTTTCATTCCTTCAGTGTGTTAGCTAATACATTGTTTAAGCTGTATGTCAGCCCTGGTTCTTGCTTACTGTGGGTGAGGCTGGTTTTCACACATCCTTCCTTTTCCCATCAGCATGTGACAGCTTGGGAAGAGCAGCTCTGGGAGTGCTCCTGTAACACCCCTGCTGTCCATGCAGACTGACCAGTGCAGCCCTTCAATAACAATGCTGTTCTTCCAAGCACTGTTTGCCTTGGTTAAATCAGGCAGCACATCTTCAGTCACAGGTAACAGATGATGGGGAAGGAGGAGGTTATCACCTGAGGGTTTCCAGGTCTCCCTTTCACCCAAAGGGGCTTCCTTGCCTCTGCCACAGTGGGATGCAGAGGTTCCTGAGCAAGGAACTGTGGAGTCCAGAAGGAGCAGTGCAGCTCTGGAATCACCCCATCCTGAGAAGCACACAAATATTCTCTCCAGCTGCAGGAACTGCTTCTCGAGGCAGGTCGGTCAACACTGGCCTTACTGTCAAGGAGCTGTCTGGGTGGTGTGTGGGCTGTCACTCTCAGAGCCATGAGCCACTGACAGACGTTGCTGGCTGGTTGGGTGAGTTGTGCTTTCCCAGATCCACATTTTCACCTGTGTGGGACATGTTCTTGCCCTGCTGGAGCAGGGCTGGGCTGGGCATGCTGTGCCTTTGGGCACGGTGCTCCCAGGCTGGTGTTTACAGGGGAATGAGAGGAGCTGACAGAAGCTTTTTCACATTCTTTGCTTCAGTGTAGCTGGGCCTGCTCATTTCCCCAAATTTTGTTGCTCTTGGTGTACTCTTGGAGTCCCTGCCCATGGCAGTGGGGTTGGAAGTGGATGATCTTTAAGGTCCCTTCCAACCCCAACCATTCTGTGATTCTACAATTCTGTGATCTCCTGGCAGCTATTTCTGTCTCCCTCTTCCCAAAGCTGCTCTGAGCTCCCTACATGGATGTGATGGTCCTTCCAGTGACACTCCTGTCCGCTGCCTGCTGCTGTGCTTGGCCTCTTCTCCTCTCCCCTCCCTGGTGCCACGAGCCCAGCAAACCCTCTCCTGGTGCTTTCCTAACCTGCACAGCTTGTTCCCAAGCACTGCTGGAATCCCTCCCCTCGGAGCAGAGCCCACCCATGGGTGAGATGCTGTCAGGCTCTGCCCACACACCCGGCTGCGGGGGCTCGATGTGTGCCCCCCCTGAGCGGTGGGGAGGGCAGAGCTCTGCCGTGCAAGGGTGGATGATGAGGCTCCTTTTGTTCCCGTGGCTGGGTGGGAGGTGGCACTGAGGCCCCTGTGACTCAGATGAGGGCTGTGCCATGCCGTGAGCTGGCAGCTATGCCCATGGAGGGGGCATGGTGAGGAGGCTGCATCCTCTTGGGCTTGCCAGGAGGGCTCAGAGCAGGCTCCTGCACACCTGCCCTTGCTTTTGAAGGGTGGGGAGAATTTATTGCAATTATTCATGTGGCCTTTGTGGGCTTTAGCTTGACAAGAAGATCTCTATCACTGCTCGGCTGTCGTTTGCACCTGTCTGTGCCCCACTAGCCATGTGAGGCTCTCATTCCCAAATCACTGTGGGGTCAAAGTGAGCTTTGCCCTGGCAGAAAGTAGCCTGTGGCACTGGGTCCTCTCCCCATAGTTCCTTTTGGCCATGTTCAGCATGAGCATTGTTTGTTGGCAGGGATCCTTCCCTGCACTGCTGCCTGTCTCGTGCTTGTTCCTGAGAGGAACAAGCAGCACATGATGGTTTCTGAGATAAATCGGGCTCCCAGGTGTCAGGACAGAAGGAAAGGAGCTGGAAATCTGAGCTTCACCTGTCTGTTAACTCATTCTGGGCTTTGCCAGAACAAGACCTGAGTCTGTGCAGCTGCTTATCAGCTGCTGTGGTGCCCAGTTCCCTCTGCCATGGAGCAGAGAGGTGGGAACAAACCTTGGCAAACCAACTGTGTGGGGTAGGAAACACTTGGACGCAGTTCTCCAGCTGCACCCGCTGGGCTGACAGCAGGAGGTGGGACTAACTGAGCCGGGCTGGAGGTGGTGCAAGGTGGTGCCTTGGCAAGGGAGATGTTGGCTCTCCAAGAGCTGTCCCTGTCCCTCATGTCCCTGAGTGAATGGGAGACTGGCAGGTTTAAAACCCAGCTCTGGTTCCAGGACCGTGGGCAGCAGGTCTGGCACTGCCACCTCCATCAGCAGTTGACTGGTTTAAGCTGCTTCAGGCTTATCCACCACCAGTATTGCTGGCCAGCCTTGGGGACAGTGTGACTCGGGGTCCCTTGGAGAGCGGGGCAGCCCTCCTCCCTCCCTGCCCATCCTGCCTCACAGGAGCACCCAGCCTGCCCGCCCTGCTCGCTCGATTTGTTTTGGTCCACATTAGTCGAGGATGAAGTCACAGATATTTCTGGGCAGCGATAGGATCTCGCCAGCCAGCTTGCCTTTAATAAAATCCCAGGCACTGGAGGTGCCCCATTCCCTTATCTCCCCTCTGCAGATGTTCATTCCCCCCCTCTCTCTCTCCAGACTGGGAGGAAGCAGCCGAATCGCTGCCACAACCCCTTCTTTAGCCCATAAATAAAAGGGGACTTGGATGCTGAAAGAAGGCACGAACACAGCACTGCCCATGTTTCTGTGGCTTCCAGGTCATCCTGGAAGCTGTCTGATGGAAAGGGAATGTCCCTAGCCAGGGAAGTGATTGCCAGAGCGTGTTCCCTGGCCAGAGTGGCCACTGTGAGCCAACAATGTGAAAAAGTAGATGGAAAGAGGAAATCAACAGCACTTCATGCAGTACAGGGCCTGGAAAATGTAGAAAATGTGAAGGGAAGGAAACAATGGGATGAGAAACTTCAGAGGAATTACTAGCAGTGAGGAGGAGGATCTGATTTTTAATGCTGGGGGGAAAAAAATACGTGGGAAAGAGAAAAGTTCTCAGCAGTGGTATTGGAATTGGAAAAGCCAAGGGTGTGGAGAAGAGACAGTGATCTATCTCCATTCCTGCCATGGCCAAGGTCCCCACCAGCAGCACTGAGGGGATGCAGGGGGGCTCAGGGTGGGCAGGTCCCCCAGCTCCTGGAGCTGGAGAGCAGTGAGGAGCAGCTTTCTGGACCAGCCTGAGCAGTGCAGGAGTTGAGCTGCTCTCCAGGCAGGATTCCTGGGAAGCAGTGATTGAAGGTTTTATAGGAGGTCATATAATGATTGACCTGACAGGAATGGGTGTGGTTGAGGCCAGGAGCCAGCTCAGCACACAGCTGGGTCAAGCTGTGATGCTGATATCGTCACTGTTTAGAAATTTATACTTTTCTTCAATCAGTCTGCAACTTTGCACCCTGGTATGGAAATTGGTCTGGGCTGCAACTCTGTGCTTCGCCATGGGGCACCCCCACTCCGCAGGCCAGGCTGAGCTGTTGTACCAGCACTTAACAGGGCTTGCAGAGCCATTTTGGGTCTGCCTGAAGGTGTCAGGCAGTGCCACCATGTCTCTGAACCAGAGGAGCCCAAAGCCCACAGGACTCTCTGCGTCCCTCTGATGCAGATGAACCCACACCTAACTGCTTTTAAAATCCCCTGTTGCTATGACAACTCCCCAAGCTTGATGCACTCGGTGCTGTCTCTCCACTCCCAGGTCTTGCATCCCCACCAAAAGCTGTGTGTGTACCTCAGTACATACACGTGCTTCATTCCGGCTTTCAAAGGTGGTTCATAATCCCCTTGGAGCGTGAGCAGAATCTCTCCTGAGCTGGTGACGGGTTTACTTGAAAGGTCTGATAAGGAGGTTAAGGAGGGGCCAGCAGCCACTCACCCCGGGGTGGAGCGATCAGACAGCTAAACATAGCCCCTGAGTCACTAATGAGTCAGCAATTCGGGGGCAGGAAACCTTCATTTCTCTTTTCCTCATGTTTTTTAAACAGTGATGCACCCAAGGCAGGCTCCAGGTTGGATTCATTTCAGTGCTAGGCATGTTACCTGCCTGCAGTCCTTTCCTCTGGAGCATCCTTGAGCTGTGCAGAAGAGCGAGCTCCTTCCTCTGGCACCTGCCATGACAAGTGCCTGTCCACAGCCAAACAGCCTCCTTTCCTATTGTTAGTGGCCCAAGACATGGAAAGCTCTGCCTGGTCAGTGAGGTCTCTTGCTGGGAAAGTGCCTGTGGAGGTTGTGGACAGGTAGAGCATCCCTGGAGCTGCTTAGAAACACAGCAGTGAGTGAAAGTCAATCCAGATGCTCTTCTTCCAGCATGGTGCATGACTGCTGTAGCACTGCCAGCAGCAACAGAAGTGCTCTGAAAATCCCAGCTGAGTCTTAAAATGACCAACATCAGGAGATCCAGATGTGCTGAACTTCCAGAGCTGCTCCATGTGATGCCCAAGCCTCCTCCAGACCAGCCCGTCCCTGTGCTGTGCCTGCCACCACGCAGCCCTTCCCAGAGGAGGGGCTGGATCCCAGGTCCCTGGGGGTTGCAGTGGAGTGGGGTCAGCCAGGGCTCCATGCTGTGCCTGCTGAACGCTCTCCTAGGATGGAAGAAGGCTGTCCAGGCAGCTTCTTCCAGTCCCTGAAAAGTAAATCCTGGGAGCCGAGTCCCCACTGTCAGCTGGCTGTATCCATTTGTGTGAGATCCCACTGAGTGTGTTTTGCATAATTTGTTTCCCAGAATGAAGTGTTTTACAAGTGCAGCATTTAATCACCTTGAAAAAGGGAATGAAAAACCAACCCCGTGCCTGGAGCTGGGAAATAACTGGAAAGGAATTTGGAGAAGGGACCACATGCTCATCCCATCATGTTAGCTGGGCTGGAGAGCCCAGAAGAGCTGGTGTGTGTGCTGGCAGACGGCCTGGGGCTGGACAGGAGATGCATGGACATGGCAAAAAGCCCATGCTGAAAGCACCAGGCATGGAGATGTGTGAGTGGAGCCAAGCCCCAGCATCCTGCCCAGAAGCTCCCCAGCTCACTGCGCCTGCCCAATACCTGATCCAGGAACTGCTCCCAGGCTCTGCACTGTACCTGGCCCTTCCTCGAGGCAGAGGTACCTCTACTTTGCTCAAGGATTGCTGGTGAGCCACCTTCTTCCCAGCACCTGGGGATGAATCAGTGGCTTGCTGGAGCATGAAGGGCACAGTGAGCGATGGGTGCTCTGGGGGTAGCCATGGGTGCTGGGCTGAGGGTCTGCCCCTCTCACTGTCATTTTTTTTTTTACTCACAGCAGGTGAAGTATGAAAAATCAGAGTAATGGCCAAGGATACAGCATCCACTTGACTTCTCTTGCCCATGGCGGGGGCGATTAATCTAGTTAAGGCGTTGCAGTGGGGCGAGACCACAAGCTTACACAGCCCAGAGCCTGTGAGCTCCAGGAGCTGCAAGGTGTGTTCCCCCTCCCTGCCTTGCCTTTGATCTGCTGCCGGTGGGGAATATTGTTCCATGTTGGGAGCGGGTTGAGCCCAGGCTGGCGGAGCAGCAGGAGCCTCATGGTTACTAATGAGCTGTTTGCTGCTGGCTGCCTGCATGGCCATGGGTACTCCGTGCTGCCCAAGACCTGTGCTCATAAACCAAGTGGCTTCACCCTGCTGCAGGCCTGTCACCTGCTCCCTCCTATCTGAAGGATCTCTCCTCTGAGTGCTGCTCCTGCCTCATCCATAGCAAAACAAACAGCTGAGGTCTGATCCTGCTGGTGAGTGTGTAAGGTGAGGGTGGCTCAAACAGTCGGGGGTCTCTGCTCTGAGGTTGGTGCAGGGCAGTGGGCTCCAGGAGGCTGCTGGCCATCCGTGTGGCAAAGGGCATGGCTGTCACCTTCATGGAGGGGGTCTGAGCCTTGCTCTGTGCTCCAGCAGATTCTGGAGGAGATCACCCTGCACTGAGCCACGTGCCCTTTGTTTGGCTGTGGGATGCTAAAGATAACAAGTGGCTGGGAAGGATGTTTTTTATTGGTAGCTGATGATGCCTGTTCACTAAAGGCTGCTGTTCCTTGAAGGGAACAAGGTCTTAGGAGCATGACCTTCTGTCCCCTGGCTGTGTGTGGCTGGCAGGGTGTGGAGTAATGACACCCGGGAGGAATGTGTCTGCAGTGCTGGGATTGAGCAGCCACAAAGGGTGGGATGTGGTGTGGAGGCACTGAGGGGATGGGTGTCTGCCTCTCCCCCGTTATTTATTGTGCCATAAAATCCAAGGCAACGCACATCAATAAGTGCTGCGAAGGGTTTCACATGTGTCAGCCTTGCGTGTGTGATGGAGCAGAGGCTCTTGTGAGCCAAGGGGCTGTGTGAGTGGAGCTGGTGTGATTGATGGGACAGCCTTCAGCTGCCTGTGCCTTCGCTTGGCTGTGACACGGACCTGCTTCCCTGGAGCCGGCAGGGTCCTTGGGGCAGCGGTGTCCCACCTGGGAGGGTACCTGCTGTGAGCTGCCTGTGACAATGGCCAATGCCATCCCCAAGTCAGGGTGGGATGCCCTGGGAAGCAAGGAGCACTCAGAGGACCCCAGGCTCCCGCTGGCTGACTTTCCCAGGGAACAAGACGTGTGCCGTTGCGCTCTTGATGCGCGTGTATGTCTGACGGCTCCTGAGCCCCTCGGATGGTCTCGGCCGCGTGTGACAGCAGAGCTGTCACCAATGCTGACAGGAGATGCTGCTGTGAAATGTGCAGCTGGGTGGGAGAGGGTGTTGGGGAGCATCCCTGTGGAGGGACAAGCCAGCATGCAAACCCCTGGGACACGCAGGAACTAATCTGATGCATGTGTGGCTCGCACACTGGTGAGAGCCTGGGCGGGCAGTGACAACTTGGACATCAAACTTGGGTCAACCAGGAGACATAAAATCCCAGTATTTGGGATTACTGCAGGTAATTTTTTTTAAAGACAGACAAATCCCGTTCCTGGAGGTGCCTCTGCTTGTCATGGTAGGCGTTCTGCATCTCCAGGAGAGTTACTCCAGTTGAACAGATCCAGCCCTTTTCAGGGAACACTGACTCTGGCATTGCTAATCATGGGGTTGGGGGATTTTTTTTCCTCACACTTGTTGGTGATTGCTTCCTCCTCCTCCCTTTTGTGTTTATGCAACACCCCAGGCTTGGGAAGGACCATCTGCTGATTTGATTAATGGCCGTTTTCTGAAAAAGCAACAGAGACAAATGTCCTCTTGAACATGGCAAAGAGAAATGGGGGAACAGGCTGGCTAATTTTCAGCCATTATTTTGGAACCCAAACTCCTTCCCATTATCAATTTAGCTATTATTTCAAAAACTAATTAATCTTCACTCAGGCAGCTCCAAGAGACCTCTGTTTAGATAATTAACAGCCCGTGGATTATGAAAATTCCTGCTTTTGGATCTTACTACAGTGCTTGCCTTTGAGAACACTCCCACTATTCGTCCTGCTTACCAACTCCTTCCATCAATCCATCTTTTTTTTGACAATCAAGACCAAATAATTAGCCATGATGGATTTTGCTTGCTTTCTCGTAGCTCAGTTCCATTTTTTTTTTTTTTTTTTAGTCTATAAATGTTCTCCAACCAGGCAGTTTTTGAGGTGATTTTGCAGCTAATTACAGCCAAGCAGGGCAAATCACTGCTGCTGTCCAGAGGAGCTGGAGAAAGGCTGGATTTGGCTTATGGAGAAGCTGGGCTATACAGTGTGAAAAGGGAGATCCTAGAAGATAGACATGGGGTTTTTTCCCCCCTTTTTCAGTCTTGCAGCATGAACTCACCCCATGTATTGCTGTGCCAGGCTGGGCTGCCCTCCCTTACCAGGGAGTCCCATCCTGGCCTCTCGCTTGCTGTCGCAGCTCTGATCCTTCTGGATGCCGAGACATCCCCGAGCTGTCAGGGCTGTGGGAGAGCTCTGTGCAGCAAAGCGAAGGTGATGGGGTAGTACAAGCCCCGGGGCAGTGGCGGAGCAGGTCTGCAGCCCGGGCAGACCCTGAGCCGTTCCTGTCTGTGCCCTGCATCGCTGGCCATGGGAAGCCAACCGGGGCTGGCAGCGCCCACAGAGCTTAGCGAAGCGGAATGCTGGCCACGGATGATGGCACACTGCCCCCTGCACCCACCTGGGAATGCCACTCCTCCTCAGCAGTCCGGAGTCCCTCGCTTTTCTGTGGAGGGCAAAGGAACCGAAGCGGGCAGGAGAGTCATGGAATGTCCTGAGTGGGAAGGGACCCACAAGGATCATCCAGTCCAGCTCCTGGCTTTCAAATCATTGGCCTCTCAGTTCTTGTTCTCACTGAGATGGTTTTGAGGTTTTCCTCTTTTAATTTGGGGCCAACCCCTGCTCAGTCCACTGCCCTCCTCCCGCAGGCCTTTGGGGCGAGGCTGTGCAGGTGGGATGTGCTGGACCACCCCATTGCCCTGGGGCTGAGGTGATACCCCCTGCAAGCCAAGGGCTTCCCCTGTTCTTCTGCCTTTTGGGGTCCCTTCATGTAGCTAAAATCCAGAATGGGTGGTTTCAAAGCCCCTGTCCCACACACAAACACGTCTGCCCCGTGTTTGTTCTGCAGTGAGGCTGTAAGTGGGTGATGCATCTCCCTCTCCCGCCTTCCCGCGCCAGCCGGGCTTTATCTCCTCCAATTAACCAAGTGCAGATAGTGGGTTTAATAAGGCCCTGCCTATGAAAGATTACTAACGATTTCATTTCCAACGTGCCGTGAATTAGGAGGCAGCCTGCACAACAACACTGAGGAAGGACAGGCTCGCCACCTAATTACTGTCCCCACGTCCCCCCACTGCCACCACTGCTGGCCGGGCCCCTAATTGCTCCCTGTCCTTGATTGCATTTTGCTGGTGGTTCATCTGCAGCTCTTGCCTGGCTCTCGGTGGCTGCGGCTGCTCTCTCTGCCCGCCCCCACCCCCCCACACACACACCTTCGTCAAGTTTATTAATGAAAACCTTATCTGTCTGCACAGATAATGCCAGAAATAATTAGTACTCAGTGAGGTCTGTCGGGCTCTACTCCTCTCCCACCCCTCTGCCCTCATCTCCTTCCTATTTGCAGTTTCCCAGTTGCTTGATTAGTGCTGGGGATGGGTTTCTTTGGGGGGTTTAGACCTTTCTCACCTCCTGCAGTTTTCAACCTTCCTGAATGCATCTGCAATCCCTGCTTAAAATCTGTAAGAGTGGGATCGGTGTCCGTGTTCTCCATCAAATGCACCCAGGTCCTTGAGCAAAAGCAGTCTCACAGGGAGTTGGAACTAGATCATACTTAAAGTCCCTTTCAACCCAGTCTGTGATTCTATGAAAATCACCTGAGTTTTCCTTGCTCATGGGGAGCTGTAGCCAGGTACACTGGATGGTTCATTTTCAAGAGACCTGACTGGACCGCTGGTCTCCCCTGGTCCCATCCCTGCTGGGGAAACAAGGGACAGCCCCATCTCTGCATCAGGGACCTGTCTTGAGCTCCTTTTTTTTTTTTTTATTATGTTTATATTCGTTGTTTCTTGGCTCAAATCTTTCAGCCTGATAAAGGATGACAGCACTTCTCGAGTGCCTGGGATGGCATAAATAATTCTGGGGCTGAGAGCGAGATTTACAGTGATATAAATGTCAGGAGTGAGCCCAGTTTGTATTAATGGCCTTATTAGTTATGTTGCTGTAAAATACTGATACTCCAGTTGTTAAGCAGCCATGGTTTTGCTCTGCAGCATTAATTCAATAAATTGGGGCTTTTTGATATAAATCTTGGAGTCTGCTGAGCCCCATTAGAAAATTCTTCATGATATGTCGGAGGTCTTCAAATGGATTTGGCTGAGGTAGACCTAGGAATAAAAAAAGCTGCTTGGTGTGCAAGTAGGGGTCGAAGATGACACATTTCATGTCTAGGCTGCAGCTGCAGCATCTTCTGTGGGATGGGGTTGTGGGATAGGGTGGGTGTCACACAAGCACCCTGGTCTCAGAGGCAGCCTGGCCCATGGAGGTCTCTTGGCCATGCAGTAATTGGGGTGGGTTTGGGGTTTCCAGCCATCAGCTATGAAAACTGCATCTCAAGCTGCATCCCAGAGGTCAGGTCTGCATGCCTCCCATGAGACTTGGCTCCATCCCCAACCTCTGGCTCGCCAAGGCATTGAGAGCAGCCCCTTGGAGCAGAGGGCAAGGGAGAGAAGGCTGGGGCTGGGCGGGTGATGCCCACAGAGCTGCTCTCATCCCTCTCTGTGCCCTCCCCTGCCGTGTCCCTGTCACCGCCTCTGCTTCGCTGCTGTCACCTCCTTCAGCGCGTTAATCCCGAGGTGAGCTGACAGCCGGGACGTCTCTCCTTGTCTGACCCACAGCCCCGAGGTGTCCATCCTTTCCTGCCAGCCTCCTCCCAGCCCCTGTAAGAGCTGCCACTGCCGTCCCCATCCCCCCTGTCCCTTCACCCTGTGCCGCAGCCGCTGCTCCTTCCAAGGCTCTTTTGCAACTCTGCAAACTTTCCAGCAGCGAGCAGCGGGGAGGGAGGGAGGGAGGGAAGGAGGGGGGCGGGGGGGGGGGGGAAGCGCCACGATAATTGAAAATAAATGATGCGTTATATGAAATAAATGTTCTGGTGCAGCCAGCTTGCTCCTGAGGGTTATTTATTTATTTATTTCGTTCCTAGAGTTTAGAGGTGCTTGGCAAAAGGGGAGTTGGCGGGAAAGGAATGGCACCCCGGGGGATGTCAGCACCAGATGGGAGTCCAGAGCAGGAAAAGCAACATTCCAAGGAGGAAAGGCTGTGTCCGAGGTGCCTGGGCTCAGTGCCCAGCCAGGACATGTAAGATCGGGATGAGGGAATAACAGGGAACCTCCAGAGTCCCTTCTCCTGTTGCCACTGCTTGCATTTGAGGATGTCCCAGGTCTGACACAGTGTCCTTATATTTAATGTCCATCCTCAGGCTATGAACCTCCTGCCCCAGGGCCCGCCTGACCACCAGTTCTGTCCCACCCTAACCCATGTTCCGTGGAGTCACCACTCATCGCCTTAGCGGGCACTTGGGTTGAGCAACAACAACCAGAGCTCTGCTTCTGCCCTGCCTGAGGTTAGCACAGACAGAGCAAACACAGCCTCTGCCCCAGGTGAGTTTGCTTTGAAATGTTCCTCTGGTGAGGATTAACTCCTGACACCGCTATTTGTCATAACAGAGGAAGAGGCTGCATTTTCCTGGGGTGTGTTGATTTAACCAGGCACATGAAGTTTTCTCCTGCCTCAGATCCCCACATCACTGACTGACCATGTTGTGGTTCTTGTGCCTTGTTAAGACTTATCCTGGATTATTATTTGGCTTCTAATTAATCTTGAGAGTGATGTAAAGGCTTTGAACTGCTGTTTGAAGATTTGAGTGGATGATTTTTGCTCTTGTCAGAGAAGGAGGGATTTGGAGATGAGATCCCAGCTCTGAATGACATTAAGTTGCTCTCCCTTGGCAGGTGGGAATGGCTCCTGACTTCCTCCTCTTCAGGGCCCCTGCAAGACAAATCCCCTTGGAAATCAGGAGCACAATGGTGCTTGGCAGGGATGCCAGATACTGCCTGGTGGTGGGATACTCCCTGGAGAGTATCACCGTGTGGGTCTGTGAGGTTTGGAGTTACCAGCCCAGCCCTCTTCTTCTCCCACGAGCATTTTCCCTAATGTATCTTGGTGTTTATGGACTCATCACAGCGCTGAGTGACAGCTCAGGTGTCTCATTAATCACCGCTGAGGAGGGTCTGGCAGGGCCATCAGAGGTCCTGATCACTGCTGCTTCCCTAGACAGGGATATTTTTCAGATGCTGCTCCCTGAAAACTCCAGCTGAAAACTGGGAAGAAACTGTGTTCCCCTTGGGGCTGAAGCCTGTGGAAGATGCTCCTTCTCCGTGCCAGCCCCTTGTTCCTGCCCGCGGAGCACACAGCGAGTTATGATCAGCCCTTGTGAACCTGCATCTTTTTAAAGCACATTTCCCCCTTCTCCACGCTCGTCAGGATCAAGGGCAACTCCGTGGTGGGTTCATCTGCTGCTGCATCGATCTGGCAAAGGCTGGGGGTGAAAGCCCCACAGCCTCCAGATGAGGCTAGAGCTTTTTAGGATTGAATTTTCCCAAACTCTGTCCGTCACAGAGAGAACAAACACCCCCAGTCTGGAGCAGCTTGGAGCTGGAGGCAGCTGACTTGGGGGTCAGCATCGATCACTGCCTGCTGAGCGAGACCCGACTGCAACCCCAGCAGTGTCAGGACGCAGCTCCATCCCTCCTGGCCCCCGAGTGCTGGGCTGGGAAGAAAAACCAGCCTGTTTTGGAAGCGATCGTTTGACATCTACTGTCACACTTCTGACACCCATCACTGCCAGTAACGACCCCAGCAGAAAGCCTGGTGGACCTCAGCCTGTTTCGGTCTTAATCTGACCTGGTTTTCTGATGTCGTGAAAACATCATCATCCCCCACTGCCGGGGGGGCGCGGGGATGGGAGGGGAGGGGAGGGGAGGGGAGGTTAAACTCCTCCCTCACCCTCAGCCGCTACCCCGCCACCGCTTTATCTCTCCACAAGCTGCATTCGAGTGCGATTCACTTTGTTATTAATTTCTGTTACACAGAGGCTTCTAAAGTGCCTGGGAACAGGGGCTGGTGTCACAGAGACGCTGCACAGCCCGGCAGCTGTAGTGCTTAAGTGCAGTTTAAATAGCCAGCTCATTGAAGGGCAAGAGGCTGAGAGCCTGCCAGAGCAGCAGCCTCTTGTGTGTCCGTTTGAGCAGACCCCATGGAGATGACTTTGGAGAGCAGGGCTTCTTCCTCAGCAGCTGCCCGGGCTGGATGAGGGATGGGATTGCACTGCCCTTGTGCCCCTGTGGAGCTCTGCTGCCCCAAGGATTTGGTGCACCCCAGGGATGGCCCAGCTCGCTGGCACGGCCACATCAGGGCTGGGTGGCTGTGGCCCACGAGTGTCCCTTCACCAGGCTCTTGGTGAGCCCAGGTGCCTCAGTGCCAACCTGAGGAGCATCTGCACTGCTCTGCTGGCCCTTCCCTGACTGCATGGATCCTCCATGCCTGCAATCCCCAGGGAAACTATCCACCCAGCTATAGAAAGGCAGGCAGAGGTGGTCAGCAGCCTGAGGAACCCTGGGTAGGTGCTGAGGTACCCCAAGGTAGCACTGTCAGCCCCCAGCCCCTCCTGCCATGACATGTGCTGGTTCTGAGGAATGGATGCACTGGGACCCTTCACGTGGTCTTGTTTGCTTTTACTCTAGTAGAAAAATTATATCCCAAAATGTAATAAATGAGAGATTTAATCAAACCCACCCAGCCAGCACTGATGGAATCTTGGAGGCAGAGGAAAATGTTGCATTTTTGTTTATTTATCTCCCCCTGTGCTCCTGTGGAGATGTCCTGACCCTCGTGGGGGCTCCCCATGCTTGGTGACACTGCAGGGCACAGGCTGTACATGGGGCCACCATGGTGGGGCTGTTGCTGGCCCAGCTGCTCCCAGCCCTTCTCCATGGCCAGGCATCCCAGTGGCAGCAGTGGCACTGCCCTCCTGCCACACTGCTCCTCAGCCTCTTTCTTTTCAGGAGGACCGGCTCTCTTGGTACCCCCAGTACAGGAGCTGACACTGGGCTCAAGCCCTCCATCCCAGGTTTCCTATCACCCATGATGGCCTCAGGATCTGGTCTTAGGGCATCTCCAGGTCTTAACTTCTCTGCCTGAATCTTAGGCATCATGTGGTAGGGAGATTGAACATCTCCCCAGCTGGGAATAGGGTAGGAGTGGGGATAAAACTAGGAGGCTTCACCAGCTCTGAATCAGGAACAAAGCAGCCCCATATGCAGCCAGTTGATGTGGCTGGGAATGAGAGAAGACTCCACATATTCCCTGTGCATCAGGGCCCTGGAAACACACCGAATCCCGGCACAGGACCAGCTGCTCCTGGAGACGCAGCTCCGCTGCCGCCTTCCTCCAGATGGCTTTTCTCAATGAAGCCTCTCCCAGAAATAGCTGCGTACTCCGAGCAGTCGGCTCTGCAAATAGCTCCTCTCTGGAAGGAGAGGAGGCAGCGCAGTCAGAGCATCGTCCCCTGTGTCCTTTCCATGCTCCTGAGTCCCTCGGTGCTGACTCCAGTGTGCAGAAACCCTCTGTTTCCCCTGGGACACCTTTGCCACCTGGGAAATGGGGTGTGCTTGGATCCTTTTGTCCGGGCTGGTATCCCCAGCTTTGCTGAAGGAGCTGTCTGGCTGCTCACTCAGCCCTGTGCATCCCACATCCCCACAGGGAAGGAGGTCTGGTGGCTTCTGGGGCAGGGCCGGTGGCCCAAGGGACACAGTACATGGCCCCACTGCCACAGTGGCTGGGCACCACCACATCCAGCTGCTGCACTGCCTTATGGCCCTTCTTATATGTTTATTGTGCCAATGTTAAACAGGCCAATCCAATTTTTTCTGTAGGTTTAACTGATTTATTAATAGTCTATAATGTCAGTAAAAGCTCACCCATAAATCTGGTCTTAAGAATTTATGGGGCAAATATTCCAACGCTGTATTAAAGACACAGTTTATAAATGCCTGTAAGTACCAGCTCAGTTGGCAGCAGGAGATGGTTATCCCAGGGGAGGGAGAGGTGACAGTGGCTTCCAATGGCTTCCACAAGAAGTCTCCAAAATCTGTGGGAAGCAAATTCTTTCAGGCACTGTCTCCTCCAGCCAGGAGATGCCTCTGGCCCCCTGCTTTGCACTGCATGGGCATTGAGCCCAGGGTGGGTGTCATCACCATCCAGATGCCAACACCACATTCCCCATTACTGTGGGCTCCCAGCCCCGACTCTCCCCACCCCTAGGGACCACATAGCCTGCCATCACCTCGCGCCCAGCCCAGGGTGATGGTATTTACTGCTGAAGTGTGCTGAGTGTAATTGCTAATCAGATACAGGCAATCAATCCATGCTCCCGCCAGGGAGGGGCTGCTTCCCTGCTGAAGGTGACTCCTGCGGGAATTCAGATTTAAAAATAAAGGCGATAGTCATCAAGAGTTCATTAAGCTGGCATCAGGCTCATTTGCACTTTGTGGAGGGATGAGGCAGAGGGTGTTTCTGCTGCCTCCCCTTCCCTCGTTCCGTGGTGTCCGCAGGAGATGCTTCCAGTGGGATGAGGCTCCCGGGAGCCCTCCCTGATTTACTCCTCCTGTCCCGGTGCTGCTGCAGTCATGAGTCAACAGTGCGGTATATTTAAATGCAAACCACCATCATCCGTCATTAAAAGCTCTGTCATCAGCCAGACTGCACGAAGAGAGTCGCTGTGCCGTGCAGGTCCCGCTGACACACGGCTTCCCTGGCCCTGCTGCAGCCGTGCCGGGTGCCCGTGCTGGGCAAGGGCTCTGCCAAGGCAGGTGGCTGACATCGGATTTTCTCTTGGTCGTGGCCTCAGAGAAGAGAGGGAGAACCAGGCCTGGGAGGCAGGGGGATGCCATGGTGCGGGAGGGATGCAGGGACGGGCACAGCACATGCCAGGGATGCTCGAGGACGGGCTAAGCCCCGGGAGCAGATGAGCGTTGCGAGGGCTTTGTGGACTGACAGCCCAAAGACGGGCAATCCCAGCAGAGCCCAGGTGCCGTTTCTGGCGGAGTTTCACCTCCTTGCGACCAGGCACAGGCAGGAGAGTGATGCATGGGGCGGGGTCATGGTCTCCCAGCTGCTCCATGCCCTCCATCCCCTGCCAGGGTCACGGGGTGGCTGCAAAGTTACCCCACACCATTTCTGCTTGCTCCACACCCTGGTCCTGGAGGATTCCTCTCCATGAGCCCACCAGGATGCAGCCCCCGTGCTCCTCATGAAACCGCAGCAAGAGCAGAGCTGGTGTTTCCTGTAGCTCTTAGCGATTCCCTTTCCCCAGCATTTGGAGACGCTATTTCCCTCCCAGAGGAGGGAAGCAACCAAGGTAGAGCAGTTTTTTTTCAGTAGTGGTGTTGATTCACAGATCGTAATTTAATTAAGAAAGAGACGAGATCAAAAGGGCACGGTATTAAAAAAGAAATCAGGTGGAGGGAGTGGAGTTCCTACCTTTAATTACAGCGTGGATTTGCAACAGCGAGACACTCCATCAATCACAAAGGAAACAAAAGGTGTCAAGTGGAGAGACACGTTCCCGGGTTAATTACTGCTAACGGGGAGGAGATGGTTGGGCTGGGTGTCAGAGAGACGGAGCATCCCGGCTGCACGAAACCCCTCCGACTTTCGTAGTGATGCTGGAAGAGCCTCGGGATGCCGGGCAGTGATGATGGGATGGGTGGGCTACTGGGTGTGGGGGCACAGGGCACAGGGCCGGGGCCGGGCGTGGTCTTGGGCTGCGGCAGCCACGGTGATCCTGGTTTTGGGGGCCACGGGCCGCGCCGTCGGGGACCGGGGTTCGGGCTGGCAGCAGCCCGATTTGTGGAATAATTAATTCTCCTTTGATCATCTGCTGTGTAAATCAGTGGCCAGGAGTTAATCATGCATATGAGATGAATCCTTCTCCTGCCTTAATGAGCGCTGATTCGTGACCGGCATCTGTTTACTCCTGACACTTTCATCTTCTTGACAGTCCGAACAATTAATTATTCCCAATAATCTCCTTTTTATTCTATTTAAAAAAAAAATGTATCTGAGAGCAAGCAGCCTGCCACTCTGCACTCCTGCTCACAGCCTTGTCCCCCTAATCTTTGTTTGCTTAGTCTCAGGCAAGGATTTGTCTTTGGGAGTGAAGCGAGGGCTGTGCAGGCACCCTGTGAGCCCGGGGAGGAGCGGAGCTCCCCACTCTCCCGGCTAGGGTGGAGCTGGTGGCGGGATCGCTCCTCCCCAGCCGGGTTTGAGGCCGGGATTTGCACAGTTAACAGCAAACAACAAGCCCGTTTCAATACAGGAGAGGTTCCGCCTCCATCTACCTGGAACAAACTGCAATTAATCCACCGGTTGCGCCGCCAACGCAGTGTTGTAATTGGATTAATTAGAGTGAAGCTGGCAGCCACGCTGGGGGCCGGGGGGGGTCTGGCCCTGGTTGCAGCCTCCTCCAGGGGCAGGATCCATGGGATCTGTTCCCACCGGGTGCCGGACCAGCATCACCAGGGGATGCCAGGGCATCGCTCACCTGCCCGCGGGTGATGGAGCTGGATGACTGCTGATGGAAACGACCTGCCTGCTAATTGGAGTTGATGAGGCATGGTTTGATTAATGGGGGTTTGTAAGAGGCAGCAGGAGCAGAGGGGTCTGTGAGTGAGATGATGGCCTTCCCCATCACTCTCGGTCGTTTGAGGGGCCCTGGATCGTGTGTGCCAACCCTTGATTGTCTCTGCCCCACATCTTGGGGAGAAGCACGGAGGGAGGTGAGGGTGGGCTGGGAGTCCTGCAGGAAGGCTGACCCTGCCACGCTGCCCCACTGCTACTGCAGTCTCTGCAGAGCCTCAGGAAGACGAGATCCCGTGTTCCTCCTGCCCCAGGTGGCTGCCAGGTCTGCTCTTCACTTCAGACACGCAGGTGCCAGTGTGGTCACTTATCTGGATAGACAGACAGACAGACATCCTTGCTAGACCTCACCAGAGCCCAGTGAGCTGAAGGAGGCTGTGATTCCCCTCCACCCCCACCCCCCACGGGGTTTGTGCTCTGGGATTGGATCCTTCACATCCACCGGGAGTCTGTGCCATGAACTCAGCTCCCTGGCTGCCCTTGGGAAACACCCATTAAATATATATATGTGTATATATACATATGGATAGGTATTAGAAGTTGGTATTTTGGGACTCTATGCCAAGCCTGCTGCCCATCTGCCTGGAGGAATGGTAGAAGGCAGGTGGGGCTCTGCAGGGACAGTGTGCCCCTAGGCACAAGGAGCGTCCCCAAAGGCTGTGAGAGGATGTCAGCCCGGCTCTCCCTGAGCTAAATTGGGTCTAACCTGGCTCAGCTGGAAACCAGTGGCTGCAGGGGATTTGCTGCAATTGCCTAAATCAACTGAAAAAGGCCTTGGGAAAGCTGGAGATTCCCTGTGCCAGGGGCTGCAGGAGCAGCTGAGCTGGCTGCTGGTGCTTTTCAATCCCTCTAAGCTATCCTGGCTGGAGCAAGGCTGTCCTCAGCTATCAGATCAGTGAAAACCGTCTCCAGAGTCCTAAGAACAGGCTCTGCATGCTACACCATGTGGGACCCCAGGCTGTGGGACTCCATGGCTGCTGAAGGGAGCTGGGACTCAGCAGCGCAGCTCAGGATGCTAAAGGGGTGATGCCAATGGGCACGACCCAGCCTTTAGGTACTCTATTCCTCCTTTACCCGAAGGGAAGAACAAAATCCCACCAGCTCCTTCATTATAAAAAAAAAAAATAGTTTTTTCCCTGAGATTAATCAGCTTCCCCAGGAGGCAGCTCAGATGACATTAGCCAGGTAATTGGGGGCTGGAGAGATGTCCCAGGAAGGACATCACGGTTCCTGCAAGACAAAGTTGGGATCCCTGGACAAGTGGGAAGGGTTTGCCCCAATCCCAGGTCTCATCCAAGCTCCTAATCAGAGACAACAGGAAAGATCTTTCTGAAAGTCAGGCACAACTAGATGCCCCCCAACTGCTCTGGAGCCCGTGGGAGGTGTTGGGCCCTCGTGTCACCCTGGACGGCAAATCCCGCTGTCCTCAGGGATCTGCCATGACCTTTTGGTGAGCTCTAGGAGCCGGCGGCTCTTTATCCGGCTTGCAAACGAGCTCGAACGGTGACAGCAAGGTCAGTGAGATTTGGGACCCCTGGGCATGTCCCTTGTCACATCAGTTCCTGCGGCGTACTTGGCTGTAATTTAGCCCGGTTTAATTGTGCTTGAATTAGCCACAAACGGCACAAAACTGCAGCTGCGGCTGCGCTCGAAAATATATAAAATTACAGCACAGTAAAACATTTTCACATTTCATTAGTGCCTCTTAATGGGAAGTGTCTGCTCCCCAAACTCTCCACTTGCTCTCCAGAGCAGTTAAAGTTCACACATTAGCAGTTGTGCTGCCCATTAACGCTGTAAAATGCTCCGTGTGCTCTGCGGGAGCAGCGCTGCTCCACGGGGATGGGAAGCCTAAAATTTGGGGGGACTGGCTGCTCTCTTGAGGCACCTCTAAGTGGGCGGTGGGAGGGAGATGTGAAGAAAGCATCTTGCATCCCAGGTGGGAGCATCCCACACCTCAGGAGGAGCACAAGAGCCCCTTTCCTGGGATGGTGCTGCCTGTCCCCCCAGCTTTGTTGAAGCTCCAGCTTTCTCCCAAGCAGGGTAATGCCTCCGATCCAAATCAGGAAGCTTTTTCAGTGGAAACAGCATTTTAGCAGAAGCCTATTTGAGCAGAAGCTTAGGCTGACACCCTCAAGTGCTTTATTTTAAAGCATTTTTGTTCCTCTCCGTTATCAGTAATAGTCTTTAAAAGCTGGAACGTGGCACTTTGCTCCCTCCTGCTCCATCCCCCCACAGCGTGGGCAGGGGTGAAGGAGGCAGAACTGAGCTCCTCTGGCCATGGCTCCCACTGCAATAATCCAGAGGGGGAAAAAAATCTGTGGGAAAAAAACTCAGTGAGAGATGGTTGCCTGGGGTCAAACCACCTTTCCCATCAATGTTCCCCAGGCAGTTAAATAGCTTTGGATTTCTGGCCAGATCTGTTTCTTGGGCAGTGTCTTCTCCATCTCCAGTGGGCTTGGGATAGGGGATTCATGGTGTGAAAAGAGTTTGGAGTCTGAGCCCAAAGTGAAAGGGTAGAGATTGTACCTTGTCCATCTCCCACCTCATCCAGATCTCAGCTTCCCTGGGAAGATGGGCTTTTGCAACCAGGGTGGCCAAGGAAGGGTGGGGGCCGCTGAGCCTGCTGGGGCTTTAAAGCTCGAGCAGTTTGGGGGAAACAAACCTTCTCCTGCCCCTGACTTGGCTCATGGGTTCAGTGCAGGGAGGTGCTGGAGAGGTGGGGAGCAGGAGCTGGCCCTGCTGGGCTGACGCCAGCACCTGGAGTGAGCCAGGAATGGAAACATCCCAGTGCTGGTTTGGAGGAGGATATGCATCCCGGGTGTGACCTCTCCCACCCTTCCTAAGCTGGAGGCAAAAGCCCAGTGCCTTCCTGCTCTGCAGCCCAAACCTGTGCTGAGCATCCCCAAACCCCCTTCTCCAGCCAGACCCGAGCTGGAGGCTGAGATCCAACCGAGCTGCCTCTGCTTTCATTAGCCAGTAATTACCCCAAAAGACAGCGGTACTGTTTGTGTGATTGGAGCCTGCTGACTGCCAGCAGGGCAGGCAGTGAGAGGAGGGCAGCCCTGCATTTCACCCTCCTCACCTCCTGGGCACACCCTCGGAGCACTGAGACCCTCTGCCTGTGGTCAGCGGCTGCCTGTGCCTCCCATAGCCCAGCGAGGGGCTTTGCTCCCTTTGTTCCTGGTCTGGCAAGCCAGGCCGTGCCTCTCCTGCCTGGACAATGTGGCCACGGGCTCTGTCCCCCTCCGCCAGCTGTGTCTGACCTTTTGGCAGGGGCACTTGGAGAGCAGCGGCGGCTGCGCAGCTTTGCCGCGTGGTCCCCGGGGGCCGGCTCGCCACCGCGGCCGCTGCCGCTCAGAGGGGAAAAAATCACGTTTGCAGCTCCATCCCTCCATCCCCCTTCCCAGTCTGGAGCTTTTTTAGAGCCTAAGGAGAGAAAAGGCTGTGGTCTGGATTCCCTGCCCTCCCTCTCCGCCTGCCCTTTCATTCCGCCCTTCCCAGCAGCTGCAAATGGCTCTGCCTGTGAATGCTCACACTGATCTGTCCCTGGGCCTTTTCATCTTGCACTGCCTAAATATCGGAGCTGGACAGCTTTGGTAGGTGAGCAGAGAGGGAAGAGGGCTTTTGTCGGAGCAGACATGTGGGCAGATGAGCTGCAGAGGCCCCTCCTGCCGACGGAATAGCTGGCTGCTTCCACTGGGCTGGCACAGAAGCCAGGGAGGGAGACGGCTGGCACTGGAGAGGGGAACAAAGGGGCTCGGCAGGTCCTTGATGTCCATTTGGAGGTGATGGAAAGACATCCAGTGTCCATGGAAAGATCATGGAGAGGCATCCTGGGGGTGACACCCTGCATTGGTCCTGCTCCCATCATGGTTTTTCACACCCAAACACTGCAGGTTTCCCTCCTCTCTCCACAAGGGCTGCACAGGAATGCTGATGGAGGGAATGGAGACACCCCTCATCCTTTATCAACTCAAGCAAGGGGAGCAGAGCTCCATCCCCCCAGTGTCAGCCCCTGCAGCACCCTTGCACCACATCCAGCATCCTGAAGCTTTTGAGCCAGACACTGATGAATGGTCCATGTTGTCAATGGATGCACACAAGTGCCCACAGCCTCGGTGCTCTTCAAGGAAGGCTGCAGCTCCTCTTCCCAGCCTCTCCCTTATTTATTGCCTGTAGAGACACGGGATAGGGAGATGGAGGGAAGGGACAGGGTGGTCACTGCCACCGTCCTGTGCCCCAGGGGCCAGCATGGCCTTGCAGCTTCCCCAGGGCTGTGGGTGCTCCCGGGTTTCCTGTGAGTCAAAATGACTTTTCCATGGGTGAAGAAAGGAAGAATTAAAAAAAGAGCTTTGACAAGTGCCTTGACCTTGGATGCACCTGGATATGGGAACAGGCAGAGTGGGAAACTCAGGTGTTGGGCTCTGCCCAGGGCTGCACGGGTTGTGGGGCCAACTGGGAGCCTTAGAGTGGGGGGGAAAGGGCCACAAAACAGATATTTCCCAGTAGAAAGATGGTGAATTCCCTCTTGCAACAGTTTGATTCTGAAAAATGCATTTACCAGGCTAAAGAGTCTTCAGTGGCACCTGCCACCATCCAGCTGGTTTTTCCCAGCTTGGCAATGGTACACATTGTCCCACGGCCACTGCTGGTTTCCCACCCTGCAACCCGCTCCATGCTCACTCCGTGCCACCTTTCTTGGGAAAACCAGCTTGGATCCAGCCCCCTGGCCCACTCCACCTTGGCAGCCTCAAGGCCAGACCAGCTCATCATCCATCCATCCGAGGTGGAGCCATGCATCAGCTTGTAGGTTCCCATCTCAGCTGCAAGTGTTATTTTAAGCAAGGAGCCCTTCTTCCTCTTCTTCCTCCTCCTTCTCCTCCTCCTGCCTGGCCAAAGCAGGCAGTGTGTTGCGGCAGGCAGTGGAGGACCCCCCTCCTGCCAGGCAGGGTTGGCTGAGTCAAGGGAATAATTGGTAGGTGTTCCTGGAGTGCCAGGAACAGAGGACACTTGCAGCCTTTGTTTATTGACTCTTGATGATAATGAATACTTCCAGAGATAATTATTGATTTTCTGCATTTGCAGGAAACCTGTTTGGCTGGGGAATGGGTGGAGCAGTACCGTGCCAATGGCACGTGGAGGTGGGAATGAAGTGGATTGGTCAAAATCAGCCTCTGGCTCTTCCCGCTGGGTACAAGCCAAATAAGGCGGGGAAAAAAATCAACATGTATAGAAAAATATTTGTGCAGCTCCAGGACAAGCCCAGCTTTCTCCTCTCTACTAGAGGGAACAGATTAAAATTTAATCCTAGTTAAACACATTTTCTCCTTTCCCTCTCTTCGGGTACCTCCTGTGCACATATAGCCTCATCCTGCTGATCCCTTCTTCCCTTGGGCCTGAGCTCATCCTCCTCAACGGCAGCCAAACACCCACAGTGGGTGTTCCCCAGAGCAGAGACCCCTCTCTTCTCTTTGTACCCTCAAAATCAAAGCCTGGGTGTGGGAGGGGAGGGGGCGATGGCGCCCTTTTAGTGTGGCAGAGGATAAAGCAGGAGGAGGCACAGCTGGAGTTTTCTGAGCATTCCCACCAGTCCCTGAGCCAGGTAAGTCCCTTTCACATTTCCCATGGGGTTTTGAACCATGAGAGGGGCTTTGTGGGGTGAGGGGGTGCTGGGTGTTGAATTGGGGGGTGCAGGTGGTTGTAGGGCTGCAGAGCTGGGTGCAGTCAGTGGGGGTGGGGGCCGGCAGCCTCGGGGAGAGCCTGGTTTGCAGACCCCCATGCAGGAGTGGGAAGCCCAGGGCTCAGCCCTTTGTGTCCCTAAAAGAAAACCCAAATAATGGAAGAAGACCTCTCTAAGGAAGAGAATTTTTATACTATCTATATTTTATACTTTTATATTTTATTTATTCATTTTGCTTTGGAGAAAATTGTGCAGTTATCTTCCAAGTCCCTGTTTCCCTGTTCCCATCCCAGAACTCACTCTCTCTGCTACAGTTTATTGCAGACATTTGGGTGCAAATGTTTGAACCTGGCAGAGACCCACATTACTGCTGGGACTGTAAATAACCCAGGGTGGCATTTATGGCAGTCCCACAGGGTGAGAAAGCAGAGGCTGTGTGCTGCTGGCAAACGCTGGTCCCACAGGGTGGGCAGCACCTGCAAGGGCTCAGGGGATGCTGGAGCTGTCACCACCCCCATGGCACCAGCCCCACAGGGCCCTGCAGGGCCATTGGCAATGCCATGGGTTAATAGGCACACTAGAAACATACAGAATCATTTCTGCTTATGATATAGTGCTTTTTCTGGGTATCTTGTAATGCTTTCTCAGGCTATTTATTTATGAGACAATTTATTACAGCGCAGTTATTCTATAGTAGCGAAGTCTATTCCTGGGAGCCTCAGTTAACCGAGCCAATTGCTTAATTGGCTCACTGATGTCTCCACAAGGTACGCCAGGAGAGAGGGCTCTTGTAACGATTGGAGCCTCCCTCCTGCCCACACACCACCCGTGCTGCTAATTTAATAGTGCAAACATTTATTATTCCTTTTATTTGGAAGTTAATGTTCGGGCGATTAGAGCCATCCTGGGATTGCTGGTGGAAGGGGGTGAAATGCCCTGGAGTGCCATGAGGACCCTGATTGCAGTGGGAGTGGTTGGCCTCATCCTGCAAAGCCCAGGGGATGCTGATGCCTAGTGGGGTATGTGGTTAATGAGCCACAAGGGGAAGGTTCCCGATGAAGGTGCCAGTGAGGCTCCTGCCCTGACTCCCCCACCCCAACAACTGGGTCATTCACCAGCAAAACAGAGTGAGATCAGGCCATGTGTGTACTTACACCTGATCTCTCTCTGGTGAGTTTAATGTGATCTGAAGGGAAACAGGCTCTTAATGAACAGGGTGTGTGCTACAGGAATGGAAAAGTCAGAGGAAAACCGAGCTTGGATTTGCTTGGGTGGGTAGTCTCTTTGTCCCTGCCCACCTGCAGAAGAGCGATGGGCCAGTAGTGACTGTCCCGGGGCTGGTGGGTGCCTGCTGTGTGTCCCATGGATGCTGTTTGTGCCCTCCCCAGCCGTGCTTTCACAGCATGGCTGCTCTAGACCTCTCAAGCCCTTTCGCCTGCTCTCTTTGCTCTTTCCTGGCTGTGACAGTCCCCAGAGGGTTCCTACTCCAACATCTCCCACCCATGGCATGTACAATGTGCCCTGGGCCGGAGCAGAGCTGTAGCTCCCAACTGGCCTTTCCCAGCCATGGTCCTTGGGCAGTTTCCCGGGGGGAGCAGCCTCCCAGTGAGCATCTCTCCACTATGCATGAATGTCGTCCTTCCCCATCAGGTTTTTAGGCAACGTCTGGCAGAGCTGACAGCGCTTCTATAAACCCTGCTGGATCCGTGCCTGCTCACGCTGCTGCCACTTCCCCAGGATCTGTCTCCAGCCGTCCGTGGCCTCGTGGCACAAATCCCGCCCGGTGCTGTCCGGCGTGTGCCGCTGAGGCTTTGGCTTTGCAGCTCGTGGCATTGGGGACACAGCTCGGGGCTGTCTGACCCTGGGTACCAGTGGGACAAAGCCCTGGCATTGGGAGCAGGGAGCAAAATGGGGCAGGGAAGGAGGAGTTCACAAACAACGCTGCCAGAACGAGCCCTCTGCTAATTTTGTATTTATTGCAAAGAAGCGATTAAGTTTCCCCATGATTCTCCTTCTTCTCCGGCTCCCACCGCCTATTGTTCCTGGCTTCCATTATCCCCCCGCCGCTTACATAAACGTATCATGCGGGTTTCTGAGGCACAATAGAGAGAGTCTCATTCATCCAAGGTCACCAGCTTTTACTTGCGCTTCAAAGCGTCTGGTAGAAGAAGCATTTTCTCCTAAAGACGTTTTTATTGTACTCGGCGCAGGGGCTGAGGAAAATCGCGGCGCTGCACTTGCACCTCCCCAGCCCTCCTTCCCTTCCAATGCGCCCGGTCCCGGCGGGTCAAATCCTGCCCTGGAAGGTGAGGAGTTGTTTTCAGTGCTGGCTGGGACCCTGCTGTGGGGTTCTCCAGCCTGCTGCTGTGCAGCCCCATGGCTGGGGGCCAGGAGCAGCGCGGGCATCCCAGTTAAATGGGAAGGGATGGAGAGAGGGAGGGGAAAAAAAGGAGTTGTCTTCTAAAATCTCTTTCCCACATGGATCCCAGCATGGACCAGTTACGGAGAGGTCTCCACAGCCTCCTGCTGCTTTCTCCCTCAGCTGGCGGCACCAGGCTCTCCCTCTTTATTGCGCTGTGTCTGGTTGGGACTGAGCAAACGCGAAAGCTACTGGTAACCTCTGTGGGGGGACAGCGACTTGCTCTGCCCTGGAAGGTTTGTGCCCCGCACCCAGCTGCGAGCTGGAAGTGGCTCCTGGGCTGGGGAAAGCAATGATGGGATGGCGCAAGGGCAGTGCTGGGGGCTCTGAGTGGTCGGGAGTCCCCACCGAGCGGGGGCAGCGAGGCGGCCCGTGGTGATGGAGCGGGGGGAGCGAACCCGCCCCGAGCGGGGCCGGGAGTGCCCCCGGTGCCGCCCCATCCCCTGCGCTCCCCGGGCCGGGCGCGGCGGCGGCGGGGGCGGTGCCGGGGAGGGGTCGGCGGCGGGTCCGGCCCCTCTGCCCGCCCCGCCGGCACAAAACGGGAGCCGGGGGCGGCCGGGGCTGTACTTCCCGCAGCGAGCCGAGCCGAGCTGAGCCTGGCCGAGCCGGGCGGCGCGGGGGATGTAGCGCTCAGCACCGCGGACAGCGGCGGGGCCTGGCAGGGCCGGGCCGGGGGGCTGCGGGGGCCATGGCCGGCGTGCAGCAGGGAGAGAAGCAGCTCTTCGAGAAGTTCTGGCGAGGCACCTTCAAGGCCGTGGCCACGCCGCGACCCGAGAGCATCATCGTGGCCAGTATCACCGCCCGCAAGCCGCTGCCCAGGTAAGGGCTGCCGGGGGGCTCTGCGGGACCCCCCATCCTGGTCGATGCTCAGCCCCCTTCCCAGCATCAGGAGGGTCCGGAGTGTCTTTCTTTTCCCCTAGTTAGTGGCTGGACGACCCGAGGGACCCTCCCCACGCCTGGAGCAGGGGGGTGCTGGCTGGCCGAGCCCCCTCCCCAGGCAGGTGCTGTGCTCCGGAGCAGAGCAGGTTTGGGAAACTTTGGTGGTGCTTCGAGTCCGGGAGCTGGCTGCTGCCCACCGAGGGGAGTAGGGTGAGGGTTTGGAAAGTTCTAGCTGGGCTGTGGAGGGAGGGCAGTGTTGGGGGGCGTCAGCTAGAAAGTGTGGCCGGTTCCATCCCAGCCGTGCAGAGCCCCGGGGTGTGTGTCCTGCTGATTGTCTTGTCTCTGCGTCACTCTTTCATCAGGGAACCCTTGGGAAGGTGAAGCCCGGGGAGGGAAACAGCCCCCTTCCATCTGGACCCTGCCTTGTCACAGAGGGGAAGCTGATGCTCCCCAGGGCCCTGCAGCCCAAGGAATCTGGTCACTGCCGTGGACTGGAGCGGCTCTGCTGTCCCCCAGGTCCCACAGCCAAATAGCCCTGGCTTTGCACATCTGGTGCCTGCCCTGTCCTTCTGCTCCAGTGAGGTCGGTGCCCCCCTTGTTTGCCAGAGGCTGAGCAAACCCGTGAAACAAGGCGAGGGGGCTGCAGGTGCCCCCCGAGCCACTCTGTCGGTCTGTCACACAGGCAAGGGTCCATGTGGCTTCCTCACAACCAGGCACGCTCTAATTTAGACCAGCATTATTATGCTGACTGTCTCAATGTTGGTTAAAAAGACTCTCTTTGTGCTGTTTTATAAGGAAAGGAAGCTTTTGCTGGTTCTCTCTCTTTGCTCTGCTTTTCCACTGCCGGCTGCTGTCCACCTGGTGTGGGGAACAACCCTAAGTTCTGTGGGGGCAGTGGGTCTGTAGAGGAGGGGGGCTTGGTCTGCAGTGGGCTAGGTATCAGGGGCTCAGCCTGTTCTAAGGAATAAAGAGCTCATAGGGAGTGAGCTGTTTCGGATGCTTCCCATGCCAGTGAAGGCTGTGAACCACAGTAACAATGGGGATGGGGGTCACTTCTGCCCCTGCAGCCCAGCTGCTGAGCATGAATTTTTTCAATCTCTCTGATTTCCATTAATCTGGGTAGGAAAATGGGAAAGGCACAGCTTAAGCTTCCAAAGGAGAAGAGCAAATCTTGTTTACAGGGTCAGTGTTTGCAGGGCTTCAGCCTTTGTGAGGGAGAGGAACCACTGTGTCTTTCTCCATCCAATATAGTCAGCGTCCAAAGGGGCCCTTGGCGGGCTGGGTGCTGGCTCACACACACATCTCCCTGAAGGTGCCTGAGTGAACTGTGCTGCTTAAATATCTTACAGTCGGAGGTGTCATACAGCAGAAAATTAAGGTACTGGGGCGATACAGCCAGCCTGGATGGCAGGAATGATGCCTGACTCTAAACAGCAGTTTGGACATCCTGGTGAGGCTGAGCACTGCAGCTCGGGGTGCTTGCAGCTCCATTAAAAACTTCCCAAAGGTGTGCACCTCTCCGTTCTGCTGGCAGTGAGGGAACTGTCCATGCAGTGGTCACAAGCTCTCAGCACGCGGCAAAACGGACCTGCCAGCTGGGCTGGGCTGTGCTGTGGTTTGTACCTCGGCACGACGGGGTCCCCAAGCCGGGCTGTGCCCCGCGGTGTTGGCCACGGTGCTGCCAAGTCCCGGTGTCTGTGGAGCCCAGCTCCTTTTGTCTCCTGGGGACGTTCCCTGTGGTGTGACCATCTGTGCCGCTGCCCTCGCCACAAGTGTCCAGTGGGGTCAGCCCGGCCGGGCTCTCCTCGGTGTCTGCGGGGCACGTGCTGCGCTCACCCCTGTCCCCTGGCACAGAGGGGCTCTTCTGCTCGGGGGGCCGACACCGAGGGCTGTGGGCACAGGGAGACTGTGGTTCCCAACTCCTCTCCTCAGGGCTGCTGGCTCAGCTCACACCCCACAGGGCTCTGCCAGGAGCCCGAGGCTGCTGTCTGGGCAGGCTCACACCTAGGGGATGCCAGATCTCACATCCTCAGGGGCTTTTGTAGCAGTGATGTCCCCAAGCTGGCACCAGGCTTGTACTCCAGCAATACCCAGAGCCAGGCTCTTGCTCACTATCCATGGTGAGAGCAGCCCTCATGGCTTGCAGCAGCTCCTTCCATAGTGGTCTCTGTTCCCAGCTCCACTCTGGGTTTGTTTTTCCTGAAGGTTTCGCTGCGCCACTGCTCGGATCGGCCTTTCTTCCCTGACGATATTCCCGGCTAATTTAAGAGCAAATGACTGCGGTGCCAGCAAGCAGAGCACACCAGAGATGAGATAGGGAGACCAGTTAGCCAAATGAAAAATTAAGATGACCATCTGGATTCCTGTTCTCTCCCACACTTGACAGCTGGTCCCCTGAAAACACCCTGCCCTGGATCCAGCCCCGCACTTCCCGCAGTGGCAAAGACATTGGCATGGTTTCTAGGCCAGGGCTGCCCGTCTCCCCATCAATTTTGCTGTCTGAGCCTGTGCCCTCATGGAGTGCCAAGGGGCTCAGCTGCTGCATGGGGGTCCTGCCAGGAACCCCCACAGTGGGCATAGCCCAAAGCCGTCCCTGCTGGGTGCCCTGGGCATGGCTAAGGGCTCAGTCCTGCATCCTTGTGGGGCAGTGGTGGTGTTCCCCGGAGAGAAGCTGATTTTTTTTTTTTTTTGCCCCCTTTCCAGCTGGCTCTGCCCTTGCCCCATCTCTCAGCACCACCTTCCTGCTGGTTCTGGAAGTAAAGTCTCTTCCATCTAAATTCCCATCAAGCTCTCTAGGAGGTTTGGGGGGTTAAAGCTCTGCTAAACCCATGGTTCATCCTGGAACAAAAGAGGACATTAATACCTTCCCTCCTGGTCCTGCCAGGGCTGGTGGCAGGGGGGAGGCATGAAGTTCGGCCCCCAACACAGCTTTGTGCCCAGAGCAGGGCTCTGCCAAAGTAAATGGATTATTGACCCGTTTGCAGAGTGAAAGGAAAAAATGAGGTGATGGCGAAAGGGGCTTTCCCAATTAACCTTTTCCCATGCAGGGTCTGGCAAGGCTTTGCTGTGCAGGAGGGTGTGAGGGATTGGGTGGTGTGGGCAGGCTGGGCAGGGCTGGGGCTGATCCCACAATTTGCCTTTGTAACGGGATCGTTCCAGCATATGCAAAATCCCAGTATGGGATTTGAAGGGTTTTTGTGCCCGGTGTGGTGGGGAGAGATGGGGGTCAGGGACAGGAACCACCTACCCTGCCTGAGCTCCTGTGCTGAGCCAGGGTGCTGTCACTCCCTCTCATTGGTCCATAAGGATGGGGCTTTGGCTCTTGTGAACTGAAAATGCTTTTTAAATCTCCTGTGTTAAGGTGCCACCAGCCCCTGCGCAGCCTGTGGGGATGGGTATCACCATCACGCTCTAACTCCAGCCCGATCTCTAGGATCCCTTTTCCTCCCTCTTGGCTGGGCTTTTGTCTGCATCTCTTCCCTGGCCATGACCTCAGCGCCGTGGCTGGGAGCTCTGTCCCACTCAGCAGCCTGACTTCTCCCAGTGTTCCTGCATATTTCATCAGCACCTGTGCCGGGGACCCGGGGACAGCCAGGTGGGAGATGCTCCAGGATATCTTTGGGATCCAGACGTGGTGGCAGACCGGGGGCTTTTGGGATGCTTTTGGGGGTGTTTGCATTCCCTGCTCCACCAGCCACGGTAGTGTGACATGAGCTGCCCTGTCCCCCAAAACTCAGCTGAAATGCACTTTGAGGGCGCTGCTGGAGCTGGGGGCTGTGGGTGCTGGTGTTGGTTCCTGGGGCAGCCGGCGATGCCGGGTGACCGCCGGCGGTGCCGGGGGAAAGGAGGCTCCTGCATCCCTCCCTGCCAGATGGTCTAAGTGGGTCACATCAGGGCAGTGCAGGGGATTTGTACTTTAACCCTTAATCCCCCGGGATGTGCTGTGCACGGAGGGGGAGGGACGGATATGTTCCTGGAGTGGGATTAAGCCCAGTTTGGCCACCTGGTTTGCCATTGCAGGTGATCGTGGGCGCTGCTGCTGCTGTAAACCTGCTGGGACAAGGGTGAGGTGTCCTCCCTGGCTGCACTGGGACGGGCCGGGAGCAGTCGTGGCCCTGCAGTGCCAAGGGTCGCAGTGCCCCAGAAGGCATCTGTCATTCTCCCGTGGCCTTTGCAGTGACTTTTGGCCACCCCAAGCCTCTGGCTTCGCGGTGGCCCCGATGCCGCAGCTGGGCCCCCGCGGATTGGCAGCGCTGGGGTACGGATGCGGGGTGTGCCGCTGGGGAGGGAGCCCCGCTGGGGAGGGAGCCCCGCTGGCAGCCCTGCTGTGCGGATGCTCCCCCGCTCCCGCTGGTCCTCCCCCTCCTCGGCCGGGCATCTGTTCCGCGGGAAGAGGCGGCGGCGGTGCCGGCCGCGCCAGCCGCCTGGCTGCCATCTGCTCCCTCCGCTCCCAGCGAGCCCAAGTGCTAATGAGCCCGTGGCCCCGGCCCAGGAGGGGGGAGAGGGGCTTGAAAAGAAAAGCCGAGGGGGAGAAGAAAAGCCCCTTCCTCGGAGGGGCTGTCAATAGCGACGCTTTTGTCTCCCCCTGCCCTCCGGCTCCAGCTGGACGGCGACGGGAGCGGGGAGAGCTAATTAGGCAGCTCGGGAGCTGCTGGGAGGCTGGGGGCAGCTGAGTGAGGGGAAGAGCAGGGGATGCCCGCAGGACTCCCTCCCTGCTGCTCGCAGAGCCGCCTTCCTCCTCCTCCTCCTCCTCCTCCTTACCCTCGTCCCTATCCATCTGCCTCTCCACTGGACTGGTGCTGGGTACCGTGTCCCTGCTGGCCCTCTGTCCCCACCACTGTATCAGAACAAGGGATGGACATTCCTGCCAGGGCTGGGTGGGATGCAGTGAGTGCCAGGCAGCACGGCCAGGCTCAGCACTAGTGGGTACCTTAGCCAGGGGTGCTGTGCCCCAGCGTGGGAGGGTGTACAAGTATGTAAGGATTTAGGGAAAAGGCCTCTGTAGGAACCCCAAGTTTATAGCTTTCTTAGAGCTACAGGGATATTGCTAGAAGTGTTGCCTCTCCCCACTGTACCCCTGCTGTGACCATATCGGGCTTTGTCACCTTCAACTGAAAGCTCCCCAAGGAGGCTGAGATTTGTCCCCAGACCAGCACTGCAGGGGCTGGTAATGAGAGGGGAAATGCTGTGGTCTTGAGAACAGGTAATTTCTGACCTGTAGAACTCCATTTGAGAGCTTAGCTGAGCTCTGCTCTGGGGCTCCAGAACAGCAAGAGCACGGGTGCAACCTGGCCCTGCTGCTGAGAGTGAAGGTCCACAGCACCTGGTGGGGAAACACGGGGTGAAGCTCTCTCTGAATCTGGGACTTGCTGCTGCCCCATCTCTGGGGCAGGGGGAGCCTGCAGGCCTGCAGTGCCTGTGCTGTGAGAGGAGAAGCACCGTATCTGATCTCTTCAGATGAGGGATGAAGTCAGGTGGAAGGAAGCAAAAGGGGGGAAAACTCCTCTGGCTGGCTGGAGGATCATTTTGTTGAAAAATTTGATTTCACCCTTGAACAAAGTCACTGCAGGCACTGCCCCTCGTCTGCAGATGCCAGGGGTGCCAGGTCTGTGAGTGCAACACTGGTGGGGTCTGGCACTTTCGGGGAGCTGTGCTGGCCGTGGGGTCCCTTCCCTGGCTCAGCACCATCCCAGCACTTGAGTGAGGCTGTTTCATGGAGGTACCAAAGCATGGAGAACCAGGGCAGAATGTGGCAGTTTAGAGCCTTGCAGGGCTGGGGTCTGTCTCTGCCTGACTTAGGGAGAGCTGGCAGATGCCCCCATAGCAGCACCAGCTCCAGCCAGCCCCCATCCTGCTCATCTCCTGTCCCTGGGGAGGCAGCAGAGCAGGACACTTGAACCCTGCAGATGCATTCACACCCCTCCCATGAGGTCCAGCTAATAAATATTTAGGGTTGTGAGGCCCTAAATAATAAATAGCAGTGATGACCTTGATGACAGGGATTGCTAAGAAGCTTCTGCCCCATGCCGGGTCCTGTGGCTGCTCTTGTCTCTTTGCTGTCACCATCCTGCCCCCACTCTCCAGGGCAGCCCATCCCACTGTGGCTTGCCCCCAGAAAGGGCTTCTGCAGACCCCACTCTCTGTGTGGGTGTCCCCAGTCTCCCCTTGGTCCCCAGGCTTGGGATATTTTTCCTTCCAGTGGATCATGGCTGGAGCTGAGCCCTTCTCTGCTGAGCCCCATTCCTGTCCCTTCCCACATCTCCATGTCTGGCAGCTGCACCTTTGTATACGCTCATTTTTCTATAAGATGAACTTATCAAATGCAAACCCCGCGTCACTGAAATGAAATAATTTCATGCATGACCACCCTTTCCTTTTCTCTCTCTTTTTTTCTTCTTTTCTCCCTGAGGGCACTAAAACCTCTTCATCCCTGCAAAAACTGGCCCAGGCCGGCAAATCCCACCCATGTTTTGGCTGCAGGGAGTGCCAGGGCTTTGCCACAGCCCCTGGTCCAGTGTGAGCCCCCAGGGGCTCTGCTGTTGGGAGAGTGTGGGTCTGCTGTGACGCGCTGCCCCATGGGACACCCACACACTGCTCCCATCCCCTTGGCTTCTCCTCCGACCCTAATCCCTGTCAGTGCCATCAGCTGGAAAATAGGGCTGGGTTTGATGCCTGGATCAGAGTCCTTTGGCATTCCCAGCAGGCAGAAAAGCCAGTTTGCTTTCACAGCCTTGCTTGATGATTTTATAGGTGGAGGCAAAGGCACAGAGGTCGTGGTGCCTGAAATCTGGCAGAATCAGTGGATCCCAACGGCATGGCAACCCTAACAGGGCTTTGGTGTGATGCAGATCTGGCATGTGCCAGTGGGGTGAGCGGGCTGGACCAACACCTCAGACAGCATGGCCAGGCACAGTGCCCATGTCTTGCTGCCACCATGACCTGGCAAAGGCCACAGAACCCTCTGCGGGACACCGGGTGCTGCAAAACTGGTTTCTCCATCAGCCACTCGAGCCGAAAGCGCTGACAAACACTGGGAGTTTAAAAATAGCAGGTTTTTTCGCACTCGGCAGGAACACTTTCCCTGCCAGCGCAGTGGGGACTGCAGGAAGGGCTTACAAAAAATAATACAAGCGAGGAAAAGAACTCTATTAGAAACTGTATTGGTGTTTCAGGAGGGCTGAAATGAGTCCCTGGTCTGGAGGCAGCTCCACCAGTGACCCGTTTAACACTCCATGTTTAATTTATGTCTCGAGAACATATGGAAGAAGAAGCAGCTCCAGCCACCTCCTCATTCACCCCCGAGTGGGTGCCTGGGTGGGCAGAGGGGACACTGTGGGAAGGGTCCTTCTGTGTGTGGGGCTGCTCTGCTCTTTCCTGCCTGGGGCAGCAGGGGCTGTGATGTGCTGGTATAGGCTGCAAGGGCCTTTGTGCTGCTGGGTCCAGGGCTGGGATCAGGTGCCCGTCTCACATGGGGGTGGCTGAAAATGCTCTGAGACCCACAGGCAGTGATAAGAAAATGGGTTTTCTTTGCCCCTAACACCAAATTCCAGCAGTGCATTGTCCCGCTGGAACTTGATGACACTTTGGCAATGGGCTGGTTGTGTTGAGTTTATCTCTGAGCCTGCGTGTGTTGGAGGGTGACCAGAACAGAGTGGGGTAGGAGGCTGGGATTTTAGCTTTATTACTGTCAGGATGAAGAATTAGCCACTGCCCAGCAAGAGAAATATTTTTGCATTAAGAGAGATTTCACAGTTAAAGAGCTCCTGCTGCATTAATCTGTGGGTCAGCTGGAGCTGCTGTACAACCCCCTGCCCACCAAAGCTGTGCAAGTGTAACACCAATCTATAATAGCATGTAAATATATCATAGCTTATTCTCCACAGCTCTGTCAGCTAAAGCCAGCAGAGCATTCCTGCTCTACCAGAGTGGGCATGCACACAGCTGTGGCACAGTGGGTGCAGGAGGCACTTAGGGATTTGGGCATATCTACCCCTGAGGCTGGGGTTTTAACTCGGGGAAACTTTTGCCCATCAAACGTTTGCCCTTTTCAAATCCTCCTGCTCTAATCAGAGCCCAGCCAGGTTTGTTACAATGGGGAAAAGCAAGACAAGTGGGTACAGCGCTGCTTCTTACAAGGGATGGGGTTTTGTTTTGAATCACCAGAAAACTCCAAGAGCAGGAACTTATACAGAATAAGCAGCAAAGGAGACCAGTGCCTCCATGTCGCCTGCCCTTCCCTGTGTGTTAAACAGCTTCTGTGGTTATCTGTCACCATCCACCCCATCCCTGCCTTTGTCTGCCTGGCAGCCGCCCGTGGCCGGGTTAAAGGGCGATGGTGCGGGGTCTCCGGAGCCGAGAGGCAGGCCGATAATGCGTGCCGGGAGAGGGAGGTGCAGGGGCTGAGTGGGCACCACCAGCGGAGGAGGAACAAAGGGGGCTCTGCTTAATCCCTCAGAGGGGGGCAGTTTGCAGCCTGACCTGCCAGGGAGTGGTGAAGCCCTTGGGCTGTCAGCCTGGCTGTGCCCTGTGTCTCCCAGTGGAGGGTGAGCTTGAGCTCTTGGTGAGTTCCTCTGACTCTGTGTCCCCAGACCTGGCTGCCTTCAGGGTCAGTGTGTGGGGCTGAGCTCTGCAGGACACAGGACATGTTGGCTGCATCTCCCCCAGGATCCTGGGACACCCCCTGAGTTGTCTGTTTTGTCCAATTGCTGGGGAAGTCATTGACACAGTTTTGGACCGGTCCTTGTGCTCTCTCAAACATTTCCTCCATGTGGTTCAGGAGCCAGTGAAAGCGAAGGATGTTCTTTATATCTTTTGGAGGGATTTTGGATGTTTTGGAGAGTCCAGGCTGGCCATCACAACTGTTTTGTGCTTCAGGCATGTCCTTGCCCTAGGCTGTGCTGGGGCCATGTGGCTGTGCCTGGTGGCCAGGTCCCTGTCCCCATCCCTGCTCTCACTGTGAGTGTGGAGAAGCTCAGCACCTGCAGGGGCAGAGCTAAAGGCACACTGGCAACAAGTGCCAGTGGCAGGTTGTGCTCCCACAGTTTGCTGCCTCATGGCAGCAGTTACTACTCCATTGCCCTCAGGAGCTCCCCACAAGTGTTTTTCCCACCCACATCCCCGAATTCTTCATCCCCATCTCTCCAAGAGGGCTTGGATGCTCAAGGGCTCTCAGTGTGGGAGCTGTGCCGTAGGGGATGAGCGGGTTAATTTTGCTATGGAGGCTTGTGGGCTGAGAGCTGCCTGCTGGCTCTCAGGGCTTCAAATGCCACCTATGGCACATCCATCCCTGATTAATGGAAACTGAAAAGCAGGATCCTGAGGATCCGTGGCTCCCCTGCCCCCCTCCCTGCTGCCAGCTGCCACAGCCAGCCCTTGCCCTGTGTTGCCACCAGGTGTGTCCTGCACGGAGCAGAGGACAGTGGGTCTCACCTTGCCTTGCTGTGAAGGAAAAGCAGACAGTGGAGCCCTCAGACACAGCCTGTGCCCTGCCTGCAGGGCTGGTGCTGGGACACAGCCACTGCCCCACACCCCCCGCTTGCCCTCCCCACCACATCAGTATTGATTTGGCCTGAGCTCCCTTTAATGTGCTGTGATTTCTTTCAATTAGGCTTTGAGCGAGCACTCAATAGAGCTGGACTCGGCCCAGTGCCTGGACCAGCAAGGTCCAGAGGGAGATTTTTACAGATGCTCCCCCATCCCTGACAAGAGCATCCTGCCATGTCTTTTTTCCCCATGTCCCATGAGGATAATCCCACTGCTTAAAGGCTGCTCCTTGTTCCTTCTGCATCTCCTGGCTCTTCCCATCTGTTGGACTGGTGGCTTTGCCACCCCAGCCCATAGGACAGATTTCACCATCATTATCTGGTTCACCTTTCTAATTTAGACAAGCATTGGACCCTCATGGTACCAGCTGCTCTGGGCAGGAGCAGCCCTGCTGCGAACCAGAGCTGAACTGACCCTGAGCACTCCTCATCTTCCCCACCCCCAGAAAAACTTTCCCCTTTCTCCTCGGTGGCTGTCATCTCCTCAGGGAGGTACTTAGCCAAGTCAGGGCTTGGTGTCACGTTGTTTCCGGAAAACTAATGGGCAGAGTGCTTGTTTCCAGAGATTGTGTGGAGCAGAAATCCCTGCCCTTCATCTCCAGCTGCAATTACTGAAGCCAAGTCGATGCAGTTGATGGTAATAGGATGGTAACACTGTCTGAATTTGTATTTAATGCTGATTCCAAGGGTCTATAATCTTCATCAGCACCACATGACTTTTTATAGAACAGAAAAATGTGAGAGCGGTTAATGAGCTGTAATTCTGGAGAGCTTCTGCCTTGATTGGGACTAATTATTTTCTTTATAAAAATAATTAACCATCCACACAACCTATAGAGTGAAAGGCATGTGGCATTAATTAAACCATGCGGTATTTTCAATGCACCTTTATCTCCTGTTTCCCAGCACATCCCAAATAGACGGTCACACACTGCAGAAAGCCAGGCTGGGCACAAGCTGGCATCATGCAAGGGCTTGTCCTGAGTATAGAGGGCAGGTCCTGAGTGAGGGGGCTGCATCCAGATCCCACCCCTGCAGCTGCCTGGCCCTGCATGTATCGTAAAGCTCCTCATTTGGGTGGGAGAGGCTGTTTTGGGTAGAGTCAGTGACAGTGCTCGTGTGTGGGCTGCCTGTGGTGGGTGCAGAGGGAATACTGGGGGTGTCCCTGTTGTTTTGGCTGAAGAGCAGCCAGTGGGACCCTGGGGGACACAGGGGTCTGTGCTGGGTGCTGTCATTTAATGTGGGGCATCAGGACATCCCAAAATTGAGGTGTTTGCTTTACACAGGCCAAGCCTTTGTTCTCCAGCACTCGGAGATCCTGGGATGCATCCCAGGGAATGCGCCCCAGCACTGGGTCTGTGCGTGCTTAGACACACACTTACATAATACATGATTGTTAACAAAACTAATTCCTCTGTTTTCCTGGAGGTATTCTGAGAACTAATGAATATATTTGCATAATCTTGATTTTGTTTGTGAATAATTCTGGATTATCCAAATGTGAATAACACCGGGGCTTTGCCACTCTAGATTGCCTTTCAGCTGAGGATAGCAAAGCATTTTGCAAATATTAGTTCAGCCTCACAAATCCCAGCAAGCAATAGAATTATTATTACACCCAATTAAAGGTGGATGGGATGAAAACTGAAATGATCCTCTGCAGTCCTTCCTGGCAGGGTCTGCCACAGGAACCCACAGGCCTCTTCCAAACATTCCCCCTAGGAAGCAGCAAGCCAGAAAATACCCTCCCTTTTCTTTTTTGTGATGATTTAAAACAATATTCACAGTTGCAGGGTGGTGTGGGTGGTTGGGGACAAGACCTGGGAGCAGAGAGGGAGGTTTCTTTCAGGCTCTGACCCCCACAGAGCCCTGGGTGCTGCAGCACTGATCACCCCAATGACTACCAAGTGGCAGGGATGGCACAGCCATACAAGCCCTGCCTTCCTTGGAGCGCAGCAGGAGGAGAAAAGGCCCTGTATTCCCTCCCAGAAACTCTCCTTAACTTAAAACCTCCTCACCAGTCCTTCCTGGGTAGGTGACACAACCACTGAGGTGTTTGCAACAGGACCAGGAGGTGTTACAGGGAAGGAGGATTGGAGTCAAACCAAACCCTCCCCACTGAAGCAGGAATTCTGGAGTTTCCCAGCTCAGCTAACATAGCAGTTGTGACTCAGGGAGGCAGAGGACCTTTCTGGCCATAAAAATTCCCCAGCAGTGGGGGTTAAAGCCCATTTGCCACCTTCCTTCCTGGGCTGGAAACATTGCAGGCTCATCTCTCAGCAGCAGAAATCTGTTGCTTAATTCCTTTCCACAGGAGCTAATGGATGCCCACGCTTCCCCACAAGGGGACATCTGCTTCTTGCAGTGTCACTTCACCCTTTTGGGTGAAGTCCCAAACTGGAGGATGTCCAGGCACCCCTGCTGCACCAGCCCCTGCTCGGGATGCACCTCTGGGTCTGTCCTGGGTGGGGGCTGAGCCTTTTTTAATGTTGGAGTCATTCAAGCTGGGCCCTTGGGATCGCTGTTCAGTAGCTGACACCGTGCCTGTGTCCCAGCACACAGGGTGGCTCAGGGGGTGCTTTGTTAATAGTGTGCAGTGTCCTGAGTGTCCCTGTCCACAGCCTGGATGGATGGATGGATGGATGGATGGATGGATGGATGGATGGATGGATGGATGGATGGATGGATGGATG
>JAWWEU010000037.1:3935920-3961196 GCA_035583155.1 Acropternis orthonyx | reverse complement strand
GGATGGATGGATGGATGGATGGATGGATGGATGGATGGATGGATGGATGGATGGATGGATGGATGGATGGATGGGGTGGGCAGCAGCCAACCAGAGTTATTCCCAGGGCAGCTCCACAGGCAGGCGATGGCTGCGTAAACAGGTTGTTTTCTTTGGAGTTATCCAAGTGTTGGGACTGCCAGTGTGTTTTCTCCTCTTCTTCCCATGGTAATTCAAAAGAAGCAAGGAGGAAAAAGCTTTATGTGAGGGTCAAAGGCAGCATTTCTGCTCCAAGTGGATCTTCTCCAGCCGTCTTCTCCTTGCTGCTTCCAACGTGCCTTATTACTAATTCATTTTTAAAGTGATCTCTCAGCGCTCCCAGGAGCTCCTGGTAACTGTGTGCTTACAATTCCCTATTTGATTAAAATTTAATGAGCTGTTATTGGCAAATACACTATTTCATTGCTATTTGCCATGCCAAATAGCAAGGGTTTTGGACAAAGGAGGGAATGGGCACATCCCATGGTCCCTGGAACAGGGTCTGGCACTTGGGTGTGAAGGTGCTCTCCAGCCTGACCGCATCACAGATAGTGCCAAAGCATTTCTTTTCTAGGGCATCCTTCAGTTCATTTTTTGTGTTAAACCCCTCCTAAAACATTAAACATCTCCTGGTGCTCCTCAGCTTCTGGCTCCCAGTGTTGTGTTGGGAAGTGCCCAACCACCACTGCTGGGCTCTCTCCCAGCCCATGCTCCTGACCTTCACCCAGTTTGGTTTCACTCTGCAATGCTTGTGGGTGAGAATTAAAAGCGAAATTTGAGCTCAGATCCAGACTTTTCCTGATCACAAGCTCTGCAAGAGCTGCTTCAGGTTGCCCCCATGCCTGGCTGTCAGCTCTTGTCCCCTTCCCCCCGGAGCACTGGGGGCGATGGCAGGGATGGGATCTGGGATTGCTGTTTGTTGCCAGCCAGGACAGGAGTGGCTGTGAGGCTGTGGCAGGTTTTAGCATAAGCTCTCAGCCCCAGTCCCTGCTCAGACCAATCCCTGGGTCTCTCAGGAGCCTGGAGTCCCCCAAAACATGCATCGGGGATGTGCAGGTTTGCTGTGCCATGGCAATGCCAGAACTTTTGTCTACATTTTCAGGCACCTGCAACAGCCAAGGCTCCTCCTTTCCTATTTCCCGAGTGAGGGTAAAACTGGCTCCTGTACAAAGGTGGGAACCCACAGGGTGTTTGTCTAAGGAGGAGGATTTGAGGACAGGAAAGACACAGGATTGTCCCTCTGAGAGCAAGCCTGGCCCGGCAGTGTGCAGGTGCTGATGGGCAGGAAGCTCCACAGGGACCTCCGCGCCGGCAGCGTGGGAGGCACAAGATGCCGCAGAAACCGTTTGAGATGGGGCAGCAGTCCAGGTTTCCTTTAGAAGCAACGTGCCCATGTGCCATATTCCTCGGGTTTGTCTCTGCTGTGGCTGGCAGGCAGTCAGCAGAGCCATCCTGGATTGCTGGCAGTGAGGAAAAGTGACTCCAAGCCCTGCAAGGTGAGCAGGTGCTCAGGAAGGAAGAGGGATGGGGGTCTTGGTGCCCCTGGGGCGGAGGAGATCCAGCCGTGAGGAGCAGGGAGAGGCTGTGCTTGCCCTCATGCCTGACCCTGCCTAAGAAGGATGGTCCATGCAGGCATTGCTTTGCCCCATGGAGCTGTTCTCTCTGCCAGGGCCATCCACCCTGTGAACCTCTGCTGCTGCCAGCTGGTGCCCAGGACAGAGCCCTCCCCGTGGGGCACAGCATCCCCCAGAGCATCTGGCACCGATCCTGCACCGCTACCGGGGCCTCTTCCAGCAGGGAAGCCTCCTGTGTTCTGATCTAACCATGCATAGTAAATCAACTGCTGGAAAATACAGAGCCAAGCTGCTTTTTTGCCCTGGGATGTGTTAAGAGCAGTCGTTAAACCATTCTGGAGTCCAAGAAGGAAAAGGAACCGCTGTCATGTACAGGCTCACAGCAGGACAGAGGGTTCCCGGGAGCAGGAGGGAAAGGCGAGTCACGACTGGCAAAAATTTGATGAAAAATGTATATTACAGAATTGTATTTCTCTCCTGTGTTTAAACTGCCTCAAGAAAACCACGTGCTTTTCTGCAGCTGGTGCCTCTGCTGATGCACAGAAAAAAAAAAAAATAGCGGGGAGAAGATTAAAATTGAACTGGCTTGGAGTCTGTGTAATCAAGGAAAATATCTCGGTGATTTGCTATTATAATTTTCAATAACAAACTGCAGGGCTTCTGGTGCACTAATAATAACAGGTTGAATGAGGTGGGGAAAGAACCTGCCATGAGGTGTTTGTGTGTGTGTGTGCTTGTGGGAAGCACTTACAACATTCCCCTTCTTCTAATTTTGAAGAGGTATTTTTAGTGTGCATTTCAAAGAGCTTTACATAAACACATCTGCTGGAGTTTTTGCTGCAAGATGTCTTTACAACCCTCTCTTCTATCCCCTCCCTTTCCAGGGACAAGGAAATGATTTGACCATTTTCTTTTGCAATCAGATGAGCAAAGCCAGAGACCAAGAGAGAAAATCAAAGGGTCATTTTGCCAGTGCCAAAAGGCTTCTCAAGCCCAAGGGTGGATTTTAGAAACTATCTGAGCAGCTCAGACCACCCTTACTGGAGCCCAGGGCAGAAGCACATGGGATGTGGCCGCAGCAGAGAGCCATGGGGATGTGGGAAAGCAGGGATCCTGACCTCTCCTGCACAGCCAAAACCTCCAAGTAAGGAAAGGAGAGGAAGGATGAGGTATTCCATCACCTATCCATGCACCTTTTTGCATGTTACTCAGGAGAAGTGGCAAGAGCATCCCTGGTGCGTGCAGCTGCAGGTGCACAACTTTCTCCCATTTCCCCTCAGGATACCTGTGTCCTTCCACAGTCTGATGCTCCCAGTTCCCAGGCCAGGCATCCATCCATCATCGTTTAACGCCAGTGAAACATCCACAACTATTAGGCTCACCAGAGATGCTTAACCTTTTTTATTTTGGGGCTCTGGTTGGCTGGAGCCATTCCTGCCTTTTCAGTGGGGGCTGTAGAGAAGATGGGAACATGGAGCCAGCCAGGGCTGAAGTGGGGAAGGGAGTAAAGTTTCTGTACTGGCTTTCCCAGGTCCTCTGTCCTGAGCTGGGAAGTGCTGTCAATGCAGGTCTGCCAAGTGCAGTCAGTGTTCGGGACCTCTGAAGTGCTTGTGTATGCGGCCGGGTGCATCCAGCACCTGACCCAGCTGCGTGTGCAGAGAGAAATACAGAATAAAAACAAACAAAAAAAGCTGGGTTAGCATGATGCAGCCCCAGTTTGCTTACACTGCTGCTTGCAGAGCAGCTGGAAAGGGCAGAGGGGCTGCTGAAGGCTACCAAGGGCTGGGATTGCTGAAGCCCATCCTGCAGAGGCAAAGAGCTATGAAGGTGGGGAGATGGCCTGGTGCCAGGGTCCGGCAGCTGAAAGGTCACTAGGAAGACAATTTTCCTGCTCTTGTCTCCTCTTGAGATGAGTTACTCTGGGGAAAAGGCTGATTGATGAAAGCTTTGTGGCAGGAGATTGCTGTGGGGCTGGGACAGAGGAGCTGGGCTGGGACACTGGAGCCTGCAGGCGGAGGAGGGCAGTGCCCCGCCCTGGCAGTGCTGGGGTGTCAGCACACAGGGATGTCAAGTGCACACCAAACCCTCACTGACTGCACGTCTCTGCAGGGCCAGGGGGCACGGGTGTTGCTGGGCTCAGCTCCCAGAGCAGCCTGCGTCACCAAGTGCCACATCTCATGGCCTGATGCGATGGCACTTGGCCGTGGCACGGAGCATGGCAGCCCGGGATGGAGGGATGGGGATGGATTGTGAGTTAGCTCTGCTCCCTGGGGCAGAGAACGCCTTGTGCCTGTGTCCCATCCGCTCTGGAGGGTGCCATCCATGGGCAGGAAGAACAGTGGTTGCCTGGCCTCTGTGGTGCCTCCGCAGACTGGGGCTGACAGCCCTTCCCCAGGGAAGTGAGGCAGGATGGGGTGGCCTCAGGAGATGGGGCTCTGTGGGCACTGCTGGCAGCAGGCAGCCCAGTGGGATTCAGAAATATGATGTGCCTTTAGGAGAGGTTTGTAGGAAGCAGTTCAGGCAGTTTGCAAACATAAATAGGGACCTCCCCACCTCACAGCCAGGCCGGCACCACCCAGCTCTTCTCCTCCAGATGGACATAGTGTTTTATGGTGGTTTCAGTCCCCTTCAAATGAGGAATATTTGGGTTCTTTCCCACCACTGACCTTTCCTGCATCATGTCTATTAGAGTAGCAATAGATAATTTCCCTCTGCTGTCTGTACATTCTGTTAGGGAAGGAAAACATGGGAGAGCCCAAATCTGATACCAAAATGTGGAGATGGGCTGGCTGGGCTGTGAAAAGCGATGAAAAGCTTGGGCTGGTGGAGAGGTGAGAGCCCTGTGTGCCTGATACTTCCCTTTGAGCCACTGCAATGCTGGCAGAAATTGCCATGAGCCCAGAAAACCCCTCCTGGACCAGAGAGTGCTGGGATGGGAAGGGAGAGGGTGAGCCAGCCTTGGTGGGTGGTGGCACAGGGCATGTTCTGCACTGAGCTGGTGGCAGGCAGCCCACGGGTGCCCTGCTGGGAGGGAGGGGTCTCCCATCAGGAGACTGTGCTGCTTTTGGACAGATCTGATGGACAGGATAGATTTCTGCATGGGAGAAATAATGGAAAAAGAAAAGTGAGTGCAATAGCCAAATGGAAATGGAGAAACTTGGAGCGGTGAGCAGTTGCCTTGTCCTGGCCTGGTTGCCTGTGGCCAGGAGCGCATCCTTAGGGACAAACATGCAACCTATATTGGGCAGAAAGGCTGCAGTCCTTGCTTGGATCCTGGAGCAGTGTTGTCCCCCAGCAGGGCAAATCCTGGGCATCCTTCCTGTCTCCTCTTCTTCATGCCTGCTCTGGCACATCCTCTGGGCTGAAAGAACCCCACGCTTCCAGCGGCATCACACTGAGCATCCTCACTGCTCTCCCAGGGCTGGCTCCAGCAAAACACCCACAGAGGGATTTTCTTTGCTGCTGCAGGCACGAACAGCAGGGAAGGTGTGATAATCCCTCCTCTGAGGCCACACTAATCGTTCACACCAAACTGCATCATTTCTATATCAGTCATGAAAGACATGAAAGACAATAAGAAAAAAATACGGTTTTATATATATATATTCAATCAATGTCTATGGAGCTCAACGCAAGGGGATTACCAGCCAGTTTAGAGTGTTAGTGACTCTCAGCATCCATCAGAGGAGAATATTTGGTTGAATGGAAGCCAGCCTTTGATGGAATTGGAGAATAATTATTTCCATCAATAATTACATCCAAGCCCAGAAAAAATGGTTCCTGGCATGTTGCAGGACAGGAGTCCTTGATTGCCTCGAGGCCAATATGTTTTAACCCCAGGACCTGGAAATCCCATTAGTGGGAGCAGGGGCTGGGGTGAGAAGGACACTGCCTGCCGTGCCCAGGTCCTGGCAGTGGTGTCTCAGCCTGCTGCCAGCCTGGGGAGGAACCCGCCTGCCTCCAGTGCTGGAGTGGATCCAGCTCAGGCTTTGCACAGGTCATTAATTTGGGGACATTTTTAATGGATCCTAATGATTGAGCCTGTTCTTAAAAGGGGTTTGGGAAAGGCCACAAGCCAATTAGCTCACACAGAGAAAGCGATTAACCATGTAGCTTCCTGGATGATTAAAAATAACATAGACGATGGGAAGCGACTGGGGAATTTATTACAAGCAGAGTAACAGTTTTAAAGCCAGAGGGACTATCACCTCCTGCATGTTCTAGGCAAGAAATATTTCACCCAGCTTCCCCGCAGTGACCCTTGTTCCTTGTATATGGCTGTGCATATCCTTAAATGTTCAGGCATTACAAAATGGGCTCCAAGGAGGACTCAGCTGTTAGCAAAAGTGGATGCTTGTTGAGAGAGAAAACAGGTGGACAGAGAGCAGTGACCCTTCTGCAGATGCCCCTGTGTCAATTCCAGCCTCAAAATGTGTTGCTCATGGCTGAGGCTGGCAGCAGGATGTTCCCTGGGGCATGCAAGACTCTAACTATGTCTAACTGGGGCTTTTTTAACATCACATTGCTCTTTAACCACCCTTTTGGCCCCATTCAACCCCCCAGACGTGCAGCACACACCTGGCCCTAGCCCCACAGTGGTCTCTGCAGCCCAAAGGATCCTCCACTCTGGCTGCAGCGCTGGCAGGGGGACATCTCAGCCTTCCCCTTCTCTGGTGGGGTCCACGTGGCCTGGGGGCTTCACTGTGCTGCTGTCCAAAGGAATGAGGAAGGTTGGGTGGCAGACACAGCAGGGGAACCTTTGAGAGCTGACCCAGGAATGGCTAAACCCCAAATCAGCACCCACAGCCCAATCCTGGGATTGGCTTCAAAATGATAGTGGGAAGAAGTGGGGACACTTTCAGTGCCAGCTGAGCCCAACCCACCCTGGGTACCACCCCACAGCCAGGATGAGCCTGGACATGCCAATACTTGCTTTATCTATTCGAAGAATACCCTCAATGACACCAAACCCCCAGTGTTTTCAGCATCCCTGCTGGGTACGGTTTATGGCTTTTCATTTATCTTTCCATTCTTTGAAATAAACATCTGCAGGGCCTAGAAAGCTATTTACCTTCCCCCCTGAGTATCTGCACACAGGCTTGTTTGAGTTTGTTTTCCCCATTATGCTTATTTTCTTCATTTCAGCTTGCACAAACCCTGGTGTTTCTTAAAGGCCATTCACTCACTGGCGCTGCTCTTCACCAGCTCCCATGATTTTCCCAGAGCTCTTGCAGGCCCAGGTGATTCCCAGTAGCTCAGCTGGGCTGCCCCAGGTTCTCCAGGTTGGGGTTTCAGCAGGGCCAGGTGTGTTCACTGGCCCAGCACCCTATTTATAAGAGGGGAGGAGGGCTGTTCTCTGGCTGCCAAAAGTTTTCTTCTAGTGGAGGATGAGGATTTGTGGCAAGATATTATTAAGGCAATAGCAGGTTTGGAAAATTGCATTTGAAATGCAAAAGGCTTTGGGTTTTTTTTCTACCAGAGTGCAAGACCTGTGCTGTCTCTGCCGAGCTTGTTATCTAAAACCCATGATGCAGAAGAAGATGTCCTGACTAGCTCCCGTTGTCCCTTCCCCATTGGATTGGATGTGGACAGCTCCACACAGTCCCTGCAGCATGGAGCTGTCCAGCTGCTCCCCGGCTGCATGACGCTCCTGGCAGCTCTGAATGCTGAGCACAGCAAGCCTGGGGTGCAGCTTTGCTTGGAAATGGGGCGTTTTGGAGCCTTGTGGGAGCGTTTCCCACTGCAGGGCTGAGTACTGAGAGCAAGCAACCTGCAGCTCTCCTTCCCAGCAGCACAGGTCCTACCTGGGAAAGGAAAGGAGATTCCCCAGGGCATGGGAAACCCTCAGCCAGCCACTCCAGCTGAAGGGACAGCTCTTGATGGCTCTCCTTCTCTCTTGCTCTGGCAGTGGGACACTCGGCTGCCTGCCATACCCTGTGGAGGACAGACGTCCCGAAAAGCTGAGCAGCTGCGTGGTCAGGGAGGCCTCCACCACCAATGGCTGTGCCAAAGGGAGGGAGAGACGAGGCCACGGGCACCGCAGGTCACGCAGGTAAGAGCCAGGATTGAGAATGGGGTCACCTCAAAGCTGAGGGGTTGCAGGGGAGGCATCTGTGGCTGTTTAACCCAGCCCTTCTGGGGTGTGTGGGAACTGGGGATGGCTTAAATGACTCTGTGAGTGTACAACAAATGCAGTGATTGAATGAAATCCATGTGCATGTTGGCAGGGAGAAACCTGCAGTTCACTTCTGCTCCAGGGCTTGCTCTTACAGCCTCCTTCCAAGCAGTGCTGTCTGGAAGACAGATGACCTGCCAGCACCCCTCTGTACTACCAGGTCTGCTGGGAATCATCCTCAGCAGTTCTCCTCTCCCCACACCTAGAAGAGACCAGCAGCATTGGCTTCATTAGGACACAGCTTCAGTATCAGCTTGTTGCTAGTCCCTGGCAATTGGGAGGAGAAAAATGAATGGAAGGTTGTAAATGAAGCAGCTGGGGTCTCTGAGCCCTGCCTGCTAAACTGTGTCTGGGATTAAAGCCTCTCTGTTTGGTTAAAGATGCTGCAAAGAAAGAGCAAGAAAGCACATTTCATTATCTTCAGATTTCAGACTAACCGGAACAATAATCTGCAGCATATTTTTAATTAGACTTTGATGATAATCGTGGAGAAACAATTAAAGTCAGATCAGCTCATGGGAGAAAGCTTCCACATCAAAGACAGATTTTTCTCTTGGGAGAGGGAGAAGGGCCCTGCAGAAACTGCTTGTGGCCAAATGGTCAGAGATTCCTCCCCACTCTCCCTGGGCTGTGGCCCGGCTGTACCCTTGTGTGAAGGGGGCTGAGGGGCACCCAGACCTGGGGGTGGGGCCCCCAAGCCTGTGCTAGAGGAAAGCACGTGGGAACTGGGCTTGAGCATCCCGAGAATGGAGAGGCTGAGCAGTGCTCAGATCCCTGGTCTGGCACAGCCCTTGGGGTGTCTCTGGGCAGGTGTCTGAGCTTAGTGACCATGGGACACCCTGGAAAATGCATGACTTCTAACTCGATGCAGACCAAAGACTCACCAAGCCCAAGGTGTGCTATTTCCTCTCACAGTGCTGCTGGTGGTCCATGAAATCCTTGGGAGGAGAAAGAGAGCAAGCAGGAGTTTGTGGGTGCCCTGTGGGGCTGTGTGTGCACCAGGAGCACTCTGCACTCATCCACAGGTCACAGCTGGAGCATTAACTTGCACTTCTGTTTTGCCAAGCAATTTTTTTTTCCCAAAGTGTATTAAAAGCACTAAGGAAGTGGGTTTTTGTGATACCATAATTTTGGTGGTAATTCAAGCCCTGCCTGATCAAGTGTTGAGGGGTGGTCGAGGCTGAGTGTCCCCCTCCAAAGTGCCATTTGCTCTGGATTTGGACTTTTATTTGCAATAATGTTTGTTCCCTCTGCAGAAAGCTGCTGGTTTTGGTCTGTTTCTGTAGTGAAGATCCCACAGTGTTTTCCAAACACATTAGCTGCTCCTGGCTCTTCCCACTGGCAGGGGGAGAAGTGGGGAAATGGGGGCACAACCCCAGCACCCCCCTTTCCAGCAGTGATTTTTTGGATGTCCTGGGGGGCTGGCTGTGTGCCCACAAACGTTGGTCCTGGATCCACTTGGCGATCCACCTGGGAATCTTTCTGGGGATCCATGGGCAGATTTGGGGTCAGCCTGAGGATCCACAGCCTGCCACCAGCCCTCCCTGTCTTTAAAAGCCTTTGCTTTAGTTAATGAGTAGCTGCAGAGTATCTGTCATTTTTTTCAGCCCAGTGCTGTGAATTAATTAACCATGATATTTGCTTTTCACTGAAACATAACGCCATTCAGTGTCATATGTTTAAAAAAGAAATTAATTTACAGGAGGGTTTATTTTCAAGGTTTAACAACTGTATAAGAGATGCATATCTCCTTCAATTACCATAGCATCTCAATAAATATATATATATTTCTAATCAATTGCTACTTAACACATGTCAAGCCTTTATTATAGTTAGATGCATCTGGTTGCAATAATTACTGTGTGCAAATTAAATGCCAATTAATTATTTAAAGCATATTTACAAAGAGCAACAAAACCTATAAATCTGTTACAGAGTCGTTAACCTTAGCAAACATGTTTTAAATAATCAGCATTGCTGTGGTGTAGCTGTCTTGTTATATCTCCATTAGACACTTTAAACTGTGACCAAATAATTCGTTAGAGGGTAATTAGGCATCACTTATGCCCCAAGCCCACCGTGAACACTGATCTTGCTGCCCCATGTCCCTGGGGTGGGGATGGCAGACAGAACCAACCTGGTGTGAGTTGATTCAGGGTTTATTTTTCCCATTTTTAATGTTTATTGGAGTTTTTCCCCCCCTGCCTCCTCAGCCCTTCGTGTGATGGGGAGCGGCCACCGCCAGCCCGGGGGAAGAAGAAGAAGAAGAAATCCGGCCGCAAGAAGCGAAGGAGGTGAGGGAGGGCATGGTGGTGTGAGGGGCAGGAGGGGATGGCAGCCCCTGGCTGGGTGTGAGGGAGGAGGGTCAGTGAAGGAGGTGAGGGTGGCCATGGGAGAGCGAGGGGACAGCCAGGGCAGCCTTTGGCTGGGTGTGAGGGAGGAGAATCAGTGAAGGAGGTGAGGGTGGCCGTGGGAGAGTGAGGGGACAGCCAGGGCAGCCTTTGGCTGGGTGTGAGGGAGGAGAATCGGTGAAGGAGGTGAGGGGCAGCCATGGCAGCGTGAGGGGACAGCCAGGGCAGCCTTTGGCTGGGTGTGAGGGAGGAGAATCAGTGAAGGAGGTGAGGGGCAGCCATGGCAGCGTGTGGGGCAGGAGGGGATGGCAGCCCTTGGCTGGGCGTGAGGGAAGCGGGTTGGTGAGGGAGGTGAGGGTGGCCATGGGAGAGTGAGGGGACAGGCAGGGCAGCCTTTGGCTGGATATGAGGGATGAGGGTCAGTGAAGGAGGCAAGGGGCAGCCATGGCAATGTGAGTGGTGCGAGGGGACCAGCTGGGCAGCCCTCGGTTGGGCCCAAGGGAGGAACTGTCAGTGAAGGAGGTGAGGGCAGCCATGGTGGCGTGAGGGGCAGGAGGGGATGGCAGCCCTCGGGGGGGTGTGAGGGAGGAGGGTCGGTGAAGGAGGTGAGGGTGGCCGTGGGGGTGTGAGTGGTGTGAGGGGACAAGCAGGGCAGCCCTCGGGTGGGTGTGAGGGAGGAGGGTCGGTGAAGGAGGTGAGGGTGGCCATGGCGGTGTGAGGGGACAGGCAGGGCAGCCCTTGGCTGGGCGTGAGGGAAATGAGTTGATCAAGGAGGTAAGGGCAGCCATGGCAGTGTGTGGGGCAGGAGGGAATGGCAGGCCTTGGCTGGGCGTGAGGGAAGTGGATCGGTGAAGGAGGCAAGGGGCAGCCATGGGAGAGTGAAGGGACAGGCAGGGCAGCCTTTGGCTGGGCATGAGGGACAAGGGTCAGTGAAGGAGGTGAGGGTGGCCATGGTGGTGTGGGGGGCAGGAGAGGATGGCAGCCCTCGAGTGGATGAGAGGGACAAGGGTCAGTGAAGGAGGTGAGGGTGGCCATGGCAGCATGAGGGGACAGGCAGGGCAGTCTGTGGTTGTATGTGATGGAGGAGTGTCAGTGAAGGACGTGAGGGCAGCCATGGTGGAGTGAGGGGCAGGAGGGGATGGCAGCCCTCGAGTGGGTGTGAGGGAAGGGGGTCTGTGTAAGGTGGAGGTGTGAGGGGCTGGGGGTTCCACAGCCCGGGGAGGCGACGCCATCTTCTCGCCCTCCCCTCAGGGCAGCAGAGCTGGCTGAGGCTCATCCCTGGCCTTGTCCCATTCCCACTGAGATCCCCCAGCCCCTCTCCATCCAGGGGTGCTGCTGGTGGTGGGGTGAGGGCTGGGGAGCCCCGCGGTCCCTAATGCCCCTCTGTCTCCTCAGGTCTCCCTCCTACAGCCCCTCGCCTGTGAAGAAGAAGAAGAAGAAAAGCTCCAAGAAGCGAAAAAGAAACAGGTATTTTCACAAACGTCATTCAGGTGGCAGCAGCTGCTGGGGGGTTTGGAGAAGGGGTGAGAGGCATGGCTGCCTTGGGCAGAGAGGTGTGAGGCTCTGGCTGTCAGCAGTGGCCACCTCCAGGTGAACACTGCGCAGCCAAGGGGGCATAGCCAGTGTCCCTCTGGGCAAGAAGGGCACAGAATGGGGTGCCCACCCAGGGCAAACAGATAAACATGTGCTGTTGGGGTGTGGGGGCAGGGAGGCGGACAAGCCAAATCCATATGAGGTCTGTGGAACATCCACCTGCTGTCCTTGCTGTCCTATTCCCATGGCTCCCATCCTCTGGGATGCCAATGGGATCGGTGCTGAGGGTTTGCACAGGTCCCTGTCCCTTTTTTCCCAGCCTGCAGAAAGTGCCAGGACCAGGAAAAGGCTCAGACAAGCTCCCCACATTCACATCCCAGTCTCCTCTCCTAGCCCTGGTGACTCCCTTCTGAAGCCCATTTTTAATTCAGAGAGTATGATTAAATTTTAAAATTGCAAATATTTCACTGTTTTCTCTCAGCTGTTAAACCAATATTTGAAGAGAACAGTGGATGCCATCTTCCTTGGAAAGTTCATGTATTTGTAATATATTGAACCAAAGAGAGAAGCTACCAAAAATGGATAACAGGGTGAAAAGTTGAGCTTGACTCTTAAAGAAGAGGAGGAAATACAAGGATATAGAAACTTCTTTAAAACAGTTTCTTCCTGAGGAGGGATTCTTATGCTCTCTTATGGATGCCATCTCCTGATGGAAGTCCTTCATCAGAGACTATTTGGCTTTGAACCTTTAGTACCCATTTATACCCCTGCAATCCAAGAATAAGCTGTAGCTGGTCCCAAAGGGCAGCATGATAAACCATTTAGGATTAGTGACCCATAAATGTTGTTTCCAGACACCTCTGGTAGAACTTCAACTATGGATCCCAACTGACTTTGCCAGAGGCAATCTCAGCCCCTTTAGGCAGGACTTCAGGCTATGTCTTCTGCAGGATTTTGCACTCCAAGGTGAGATGAGACAGTGGGCTGTTCTGGGGCCAGGCTTTGCTGCATGGAAGTGTCCTCCATGCTCTCAGGGTGCTCTGTATGAGAAAAGTGTCTCCTGTGTCATCCCAGGAATGCTCCAGGAGGCACGACAGAGGCATGACGGTGGTTTGGCTGTGAGGCTGCTCTGGCGTCACACAGAAAGGATTTTTTTTTTTTTGACTGCTATTTGGTCCATCATACAGAAAACCAGGGAATGGACTTACCCCAGCCCTGTAAACATGCAGTGCAAAACTGTGGAGGCAGTAGCAGAGAAAAGAGACCCACCAGAGACAGGGGATGTATCTGATTTCTCTAAAGACTTGTTATCCTGAGGATCATATTCTCAGAGTGTGCTAGTCATTTCTACCACACCAGGATTTCTCAGCTGATAAAGGAGAGCTGAGGTCATTCTGCCTGGCTGGTACATGAGGTCTTCACTCAGTGCTTAGTCTAAGCCTAAACACATTGTCTCTGATTCAAATTTACAATTTTGTGAGACCCTTCATTCAGTGTACATATTTGTGTCTTGCAGGTTATCTTCAAAGAAGAGAAGACACAGGTAAGAGTTGAGCAAGTGTGGGTGGTCCCTTAGAAATAGGATTTTAATGGTCTCTTCAGGGTTGATGTTCACTGAGTGGGGGCAAAAGACACTTCTTCTGTATCTCCTTGTGGAATCCCCTTGGCTCTCCTCATTCCTTGTGGGTCTGGGGCTACCCTCTCCTTATTTAGCCTTATGTGTTCCTCAGACCTCACAGGAATTGGGTCTCCAGCCCAACCTGTGCAATGAAGTGCATAACTGGAAAAGACCTCTTGCTGTAACCTGGCCCCTGGCAACCTCATCCATCCTGCACCTGAACCTTCATTTCTCTTACGGTTTCATTTTCAAACAGTGCCCATCTTTGCAACATTCAGACTCAGTGGCTTCCCAGGTGCGTACTGGAAGAACTCTCCCGATTCCAGTACGTGTGTGTACAGTATCAAAAAGTATTAATCTTTGCTATGTAAAAAGGCAAAGTCATCAAGTTGGCTGATCCCTTTGAGGGTTTTGGCTAAGCCCACGAGGCAGATTTGTCAGCAGGCACTCAGACCCCCTGTGCTGAGGTAGAATCACGAATCCCTTTCATTTTTACTGCATGCTCTTGGGCAATCTGGCTGTAACATTGATGTGTGATTGTGCAGCTTTTTATCGGAACAGAAATCTCCGAATTAATTAGCCATTTCTTATTTAGTTCTTCAAGCCCCAAAAGTAAGAGAAAGGAAGAAAGAAAACACAAAAAACAGTAAGTAGTGATTCATGGAGTTCCCTGCCCTGCCTGCACAGTGTGGGGCTAGGAAGTGCTTGATGTGGTGGGGCCCCTGGAGCTAACACCTGCTGCACAGCCCTAAGTGACTCTCAGGATTATTTTGCAGCTAAAACCAGAAATTCTGGTCTTGCTGGAATGAAAAAGGGTTTGTAGAGGCTGGAGATCTTTCCTCTCCCTTCCTTTTCTGACCCCTCATGCAGTACTTTCTATGTGTCTCACAAGGATGTGAAGAGTATTGTTCATCCAGTCTGGAGCAGAGACTCTGGCTTTTCTGGTGGGAGCAGCATGAGAGGACTAACTCCAATCTGCTGAAAGTGCAGGCTGGCACACTCTTACTGTGAAGGGCCTTGGCTCCTACTGGTTTGCTGCTCTTGGAGGTCACAGTAGGGACTACTCATGATATACAGTACAGCCAAATATCTGAATGGGGCCTAGAGAAGAGAAGGGATTTGTTTGGAGGTGATGGAGGTTGCAAAAATCTGGTGTTGAGGTTCTTATCAGCCCTGGAGTGTTAGCAGAGCACAGTCCTTGTCCTGTCGGGCAGATAATCAAGGGGTATGTTATAAAATGGGGTTCCTCAGGGCTAGAGGGAAGGACTGTAAGCTGCCTCTGGTTTTCACTTCCTTCTCTGTCTTCTCCTGACAATTGCAACTTGTGGCTTCCCACCTGCTTTCAGAGCAAGGAAACAGTTCTGAGGCTGCGCCTTGGGCACTGATCCCCTGATTGGCTTTGCTGGGACTTGGGATACTGCCTGCACATGCCATCTCTATTGCATGCAAAAAGCCTGACTCCTTTTCTCTACAATTTCTGTCTGTCCAGTGGCACAGACACCCTTTTTTCTCCCTCAAACTGGGCTGCCCTACACCTAGAAATCTCAGTGGTAAAAGGAAGGCTTCCTAGGTTATCTGTAAAAGCAGGCAACTCCCCAGCCTTACAGAGCAGTACCCTAACAGTGTGGTTAAAGCAAAGATCCTGCTGCTGTGCCCTGACCTCAGGGAATGAGAGCTGCTGGAATTGCTCTTTGGGGATAAACCAGAAAAGGCATTTCAGCCTCATCTTTCTGCTCACAAATCAGAGCTGAGCCACTCCTGATTTCTGAAAACCTTATTGCTCCCAGGCGTGGATCAGATGGATCCCATGAGCCATCTCAGATCAGGATTTTTGCATAATCACATCGCTTTGGCTTATCTTTGCATCGAGTGACTGGTTATCTAAATCACACAAGACCCGTTTTTCCTCCTGCAGGGAGTGAAAACAAACTGGAGGGACTGGAGAGGGAGAAATGTTCGGTGTTGCTGATTTCAGCTGTATGGAAATAAGGAAGGAGGATCCTATATTTTAAAAAATATAGGGTGTGAAAAGCATCAAAGAAAACAGCCAAGTGGAGTTGAAGGAATTGCCCTGGAGGTTGCCCTTTTGTCTTAAAGGAGATGCTGTTCCCAAGTAATTATTTGCTGAGTTTTTATACCAGCAAATTGCTAAATGCTGTCCAAGCAGGTCATATTCATGCTGGCAGTGACTGTACAGTGTGGCCCTGAAGCTGTTCCCACCAGCTAACCCACCATTAGCTTTGTCTGCTGGCATAGCCATGCCAGTCTGAGCAAATGGACGCACTGCCAGGTTTAAAATAATTGCTGTGGTGGACACTGGTGAGAGGGAATTGGCACAGAAGGTGGCAGGTAGCCTGCCACCCATGTCACCATGCTCTCTGCATGCAGGACTTCAGCTGCTGGCATAGGCAACAACAGCCCTTCAGTAACAGGACCAGGTAATCCATGAGAAACAACCTGGATGGTGCAAAGGGAAGTGCAGCAGGGCACTGGACCTGTGTCCCTAAGCACGATTTGCTAAGGACTGTCCTCAGGCCCTGTCACAAAAGGGAACAGCAGTGACTGGGCACCTGTCAGAAGCCAGGTAAATGGTCCCACCCCTCAAGCAGGAACAATGCACAGGGCAGGTTGCCATTAGTGAAGCTGTACTTTGTGTAGGAGCCATGAGAACTGCTCACAGGACTGGCTGGATGCTCCCACCTGGAGAGGGTGGGCAAGACTGGCTGTTACCAAGTGTACTGTATCACTTGGAGCTGGTCCCTCTGCATCTGCTCTTTAACGAGGAGCCAGCACCATGGAGAGAGAGGGTTGGAGATTTGTGATGGGTTGCCCTGAGGGACGGTTCTCCTCACAGGGCTCAGCAACGGGAAGGTCTCGGGCAGTTGCCTGGCTGTTTTGGGGTAGGATGAAAGGCAAGCACACAGTTCTTTAAAGTCCTGAAAGCAGAAAGGATTGATGCTGGCTGCTGCACTCCTGCATGCTTATCCACAAATCTTCCCCCAGCAGACTACAGAGCCAATCTAATAGTCTGTGTAAAATGCTAGCATAGATCTCAGGAAGATGCCTTGCCTTAATGTCACTGTAGTAATGAAGGGATGGAGAATTTCATGCCCTGACGTTCTGTACAGTGTTTCATACACCAGTCTCTGGTTTAAAACACAGATCCCCATTCTGATTTGAATGTTGTTGACTTCAGCCTCCAGCTGCTGGCTCTTGCATCCCCCCATCTGTTGGCCTAATGCTGGTTTTCTTTCTGCTTCTTAAAGCTCTCGAGGGCGCACCCGGAAATCTCACCGCCATCGCCGCTGCCACTCTCGTTCAGAGAGCTCCGACTCCCACTCCCCCAGCTGCCAGAGCAGGTAACGTCACCGCTCCCTGAGCTCAGTGTCTTGAACACTTCCCTGCGGGCTCAAGGACATGATGGCCATAGCCTGCCCGAGCCACAGGCTCTCTGTGCAGAGCCACATCCCGTTCTGGTAGCAGTAATGTCACATGCTAGGGGCTGAGCTGCTTGTGGTCTTGGCCATAAGAGGGTTTTGCCTCGAGAAGCAGTGGCTGCAGCTTTTTTGGTCTGACAGTCACTTCTAATCCTGATGATCAGCCCATGACAGCTGATTCCAGCCTAGTGTCCCTTCCTCAGCCCAAGGGCTCTGTCCTGCTGATGTCTCAGGAAACCCTTAAACGTGGTCTTAGCAACGGAAATGTATTTGCCCGTGGCAATCTATAGCCACTGTCTTTGACCTGATTAAAATCTCTGTCCTGTGGATGACAGGACTTGGGACCAGCTAAGTGGATGCTGGTGTTAGAGCTGGTATTGCTGCAATAGCAAGTGGTTTATACATATCATGAGTTCATGTTTCATGTTCTCTGAAAGCACTTGAAGAACCCACCCCCACTCTCCCACTTCACTTCTCCTAAGTGCTGTGAATTTTCATACGAAAAGCTGATGATCCATGGGGGAAGGAATTCAATCAGTAATTGGAGGGGTGCTCACTCAAGAGCAGAGTGTGTCTTCTCTTGGAGGTGTATCACCTTCTAGGCTGCATGAAGGTATGGTTTGCCTTGAGCCACCAGAAAATCATGAGCTGGAGCTGAAATTTGAGGCTAAAGTCAAAAGCCTGGATGCAAAATTATTATTTTTCTTTTAAAATAGAAAAGCAAAGCACCCCTTTTCTCTCCTTTATGACTCCCTAGAGCAGTCGTGTGGAAGACATTTTCCCACATGCAGTGTCCTAGCACAGAGCTGCCAAGGGTTTGTATGGAGCTGGTAACGGGCACTACTGCAATTTCTAAGGAATAACATTTTGGCTGTTCATGTCTTCTGGAGGCACAGAGCCAGGTCTCGGGAGGAAGGGCGTAAAACACGGCGAAGACACTCCCGGCACCATTCAAAGATCACTGCAAAGAGAAGCTCCTCTGCAGAAGTTCAGGCCAGTCAAAAAGCCAGCCAAACCCTCCCACTCTACAGCTTCCTGTCTCCTAAGGAAGTAGTAAGTATTATACACTGTCCTTCTTTGCTTGAACTAGCCAGAGGAATCTGGGCAAGAAGTCTGATATGAAATTTTTATGACTCAATTATAGTGATGTTAGACAAACTTGGTTAAACTGTATTATTAATTCATGGTGCTGTTCTCCAATGTATGTAAAATCATTCTTTCCTTCAGCACTTTCACACCAAGGGTGGGGTTGGAGAGGGGAAAAACTTGCAAGGGCCTTAGCCTATGAATAATGAATTGAGGACATTTAACAAAAAAAAAAAAAAGAAGGAAAAGTGGCCTCCAGCAAGGATATTTTGCAGGGAAGTGTTTGCTATGCTGTCTTTGCTCAGCTGGATGTGAACTTAATTCACTGGTCTTCACATCCAAAACTTTAGTCCTTCAGGGTAAGAAAGGATATCAAATATATATAAAGGGAACATTTACATTTAATGAGCTGCTGATTATTGGCAGGAGATGTTTTCTGACTGTCAGGGTCCTTCTAGGATCACTGTTGCTCTGGACTGACAAGCCCAGGGGCCAAATTCAGAACTTATAAGTAGCCCTCATTGATGCTAATGGGAACTGCATGTGCAGTTGAGGGTAAAATGAGGCTCAGTGCCTTGGGATGTTTTTCCATATACATGGAAAGAGATGATATAATACATGAATTGAGGGAGCAAGAGGTGGAGGGAAATAGTAAATACAGATTGATATCAGTCTTTCTTTTCTGTGGCACATTTCCCATTTGTTCTTGGCAGCAGCAAAGCAGAGGTGTGATGCTCTTTGACTGTGGTGTTAGTATCAGAGAGGCATTCTGGAGAGATAAATTGCTACACAGGACTGGAGATAGTGCAGAATCTTGTACTCACATGTGTGGATGTGTAATGCTAGAGGTGTTTTGAGTACAGAGTCCTCCAAGCCCCAGAGTGTTTTTCTCCTTCAGGCCCAGTCATCAGTTGGAAATAACTCAGCCACACGCAGGAGCTACATCAGAAATGAGGGAAATAGTGCCAGCAGGAGAGACTCTACCCACACAGACAGCGTGCCCATCAAAATACACAGGGATTGTACGTGGGTACAGACAGGCACAAGCTGTCTCTCAACGTTATAGACATGCATATTTGCTCTCATTATAGACGGCTCCTGAGTGTGTGGGGCCATGTGAGTCACTGCTTGTAGAGCCTTATAAGGCAGCGTGGAGAGCAGAACCCGCACACCGCACGTTGGTGTGTGAGTGCAGAAAAACAAGGTAGGAAGCTCATTGCCATGAGCTGGGGGTGTTGCCCTCTGTCAACTTGAGAAGGCAGGAATGAGTTAAGAGCTCCTCCCAACAACCAACCAGCCAAAGACTGCATCATGTCACCAGGGTGTTGTTTGGTTCAAGCTGCGCATTTTGCATAAATGCTTTTGAGCCTAAGCCTGGTTTTTAATTAGTACTAGGTTTCCTCTCTCTGAAGCCAGGCTCCCCGAGTCCTGTGAGGCCAACTGCCAGCTGTTTCCTGAGAAAGAGTAAACTCTAATTTAAAATTTTAAAAGCTTTAAAATGAGCTAAACTCAAGCATGCTGCACTCCCCTTTCCACTTGCTTCACTTGAGATAAATGAGCACACAAGCTGCAGGGCAGGGAAAATCAGAGCTTGACAGCTCCATAAGCAGGGGGTAAATGAAAAGTAAAAGTCATGAGGACCCTCCTGTATTCTTTCTAGTAAGGGTTAAAATAACACAGGCAAATATTTCAGTGACTAAAAGACACAATCAGGGATGCAATCCACCACTGTCCTTCTGTCCCTAAAAGAAATAGGCTCTCCTGGGACAGCATTCAAGAGCACATTTAAGCACTTGTTTAAATTGAAACAAGAGCTGCCCCTGAAATTTTTCTGAATAAGGTCATTAAATATCATGTACTCAAAATTGGCAAGGGAAAAATGGAATGGGGAACCTTTAGTCTCATTTATTAATGACCATACACAACCCTTTGATGCCTCTCTTTTTAGTGAGTTAAATGGTTGCTCTATTAATAAGCTTAATTATGTCAGACTCTACTCTGAAAGCAGCCTGGATGTGTTCTGAAATGAAACTGTGCTCTTGCAGAAAATGCTGATCCCATATCAAAAATAAAGTACTGGAAAACAAAAGATTTTGTGAAAAAATCCACAATGGGGATTCAAAAATGCCATGTTTCAGTCTTCTGTGAGGATTGGTACATCACATTCCCTAACCTTCCATCTGGCCTGGGCTTCCAAACCAAACCATCTTTACATGGGGAAATGCACTGTCATATCTCCAAAGGAAAGGGATTGTCCACAGAGGATCTCAACATATAGAAAAGACCAGAGAGACAATGCACAAATTCCCATGAGGTACTGCTGTAGCACTTCCAAATCAAAGGTTTTGCTTTTTAAACCACTTTTTATTCTTTTTCTTTGATGTACCTTGTTCTAAATTCTGCATTCCCCCCAACCCATTTGTCTTCCTTTGTAATAAAACAGCCACAATTTCCACCTAGGTCTGCTTGGAATTGGTGAGGGATAAAGCACACAAATAAATGCCCTGACCATGCACCTGCCTTGCTGCATCTTTATGCATAAGTTGATGCACACACACATGCATGTACATGCAGGAACACCCCGAAGTTCCCCGCTACTTTTCTTTTCGGCAGTGAATTTCCAAGCTTCTCCTTCTTGTTCTCCTTTAATCCTGTGCAGCTGCAATAGCCACCTATTGAGAACAGGATTGTGGGTCTGTGCCTCAGCATGAAGAGGAGCTGTGGGGAATGTGCAGCATTTATTTCTGTACAGAATACCCCTAACCTGCTGCAGACACTTCATTCCACACCGACACAGATGTAGGACATACCACTGTGCTTTCAGTTAGCAGTGCAATATAAATACCTGCAGGGCATGGATCTAATTGCCTTTGTTGTTCCTGATGAAGATAGCTGCACAATGCATACACTTTCCTCGCCAGCTCCTTTACTTCCACTGTAACTCATTTGTGATGCCACAAATTAACACAGGCTTGAGCCAGATTTCCAGTGAGGCTCAGTGGGGTACGGCTGGTCCAAATGATGCTGTTTTTCTTTGTGCTCGTGGCTGCAGCAAAGTAGAGGAGGGGAAATGCTATGCAGGGACTGGGACAGTGTGTGCTGGAGGGCTCAGGAAACCTTATGGCAGATCTGCATGTTGGCCTGTTGCTGGTCTGTGTTTTCTAGCCTGGGTTAAAAGCTATTCTTTTGAGGGTTAGGCAGCATATTTTTGATAACAAACAGGGCCCTTGAGAAGCAGAAAGGCAAAACCTTTCATAAATATGGAAGTTGTTGGCTGCATCCCAGCAGGCTAAAAAAGTACTTGAAAAGGAACAAGCCTTTGCTTGACATTCTCTGGAGTTTACCCCAGCAATGGATTGGTGAACCAGGCTACTCAACAGTGTTGCCATCCAGCCCCAAATAACCCAAGCTCAGAGTTTACAGGGACATTTGTGTCGCTGCCTCCCTGCTCTGGGACTCAGCTTAGGCCTTGTGGTAGAGAAAGTCTCATCCTGAACTCTCTATCTAGCCAAAAAAAAGGGGTATTTTCCCACTTAATATTCCTCAAGGCAGAAATTCATAATTGTGCAGAAACGGGTTATATTGAATTCCTACAGCACTTATATATTTTGTACTCAGTAAGAAGTTGGCTTTTCAGCTGGGGTAGGTTATGAGCAGAGGTGAGCCCATTTCCCCAGGTGAAAGCCTCCCCCACCCCCTGCCCTGGCAGGTGGAGGTACCCCAGCCCCAGCAGAGCCTCATCCCCCCCGAGCAGACCCTCTGCAGGGGCTGCGCCCTGTGCTGGTGGCTCGTGGCAGATGTTTGCCGAGAGCAGGGCTCACCAGGGTCATGGACACAAGTGTTTTATTTCTTTCATTGGTACAACGCACAGAAAAAGAGAGAAAGGGAGACATTATGCCCCTCTGAAAAAGAAATTAACTCTGCTTTGAAGTGAGTTGCAAAACAAGAGAAAAAAGACGCAAGAAAGAAATCCTCCAGCTCTGAAGTGAGGCTGTGCCACTCTGGGCACTGATGGGTCTCAGTCCCTGTAGGGCTGAGAAAATGTGTCATCTCTCACCCTGTGGCTCTTTGTGGCACAGTAAATGGAGTTCTTCAGTTTAATTGGAAGGCAAGAAGTGATTGTATTTTTGTAACCTATTAGGCTTCGCTGCCTCTTGGTCTGGGATTGCACTCAAAATTACAGTCTGGAATATGAGTGAGGGCCTCATTTCTGCTCCCCCTTCATCTTGATTAAATAATGATTTGAAACAAAAAAATCCAATAAATACATATCTTAGGTTCCCTTGAGGGCAGCAGTAGGTTACCTGCTGAAAGCTGGAGGAAGCAAAGTTCAGGAGATTATTTAATTACGTATTAGAGAGGGGAGTGAAAATCCAAATGTTCACAAAGAGAGAATTAGATTTGTGAAAGAGCAGAATCTTTTAAGGCAACCTAGAAAAATAAAAAGCCATTAGAATTCAGAATCACACAGAACAGTGTGATTCAATTGAGCTTTGTGCAGTGTTTTCAGATGTAGCACTTTGTTTCAATCCTGGGTGACTGGCACGACTTTCAGAAGCAGTAAAATGGGACCAGAAGCAAATCCAAGGTTGATACGTGGGGACTGTGGGGAATGGGTTTGAGCAGATAGGCAAGTCGAGCACCCTGAGACTTGTCCTGGCGCTTGCTGCAGGACAGCATCTCCCTCAGATGTACTGGCTACAGCCTGGTGCCCTGGGGTGGTGAGGCTGGGAAGCTGCTGTGTTCCCTTTCCCCATCCAGACCCTCCAGGTCTCACACAGTCCGTGAGCTCTGTATTTCACTGATATCCACATGCTGCCTCTTCCCAAAGTGTTGCTGCCACAGATGTTGAGCTGCAGAGTTGTTGTTGATCCAGCCAGTCATTGGACAGATTTTGTGATGTGCTGACAACAGTTGCTGCTTTGAAGGTCGACTTCAACCAAGGCAGAGCAGAAACAAGGATCCCAGGGCCCAGAGTCAGTCTGAAAAGCTGTTTTAGAAATGCCAAGAACCTGCTGTATTTCTTGGCTGAAATAATGGCCTTTTGGTTTAGAGTTGGGGGGGAACAGAAGGGAGGTGTTTCTGTGTGTGATGCTGGGGTCAGTGTCCCTTGGAGCAGCCCTGTGCCCTCTCCAGGCTTTTCCTACTGCTGCATCTGGGGAGTACCTCACATGGTGGGTTTATGCCTGTAAATAAAAGATGATGAAAAGCTGCTTGTCTCTGGGTTAGGGTGCAGCTCTAATACAAACCATAACCCACCTTTAAAAAAATAAAAATCTGATGCCATGTTTGAAAGCACAGTCCTGTATCTTCTGGAATGTGGCTGGGGAGAGTGCAGCAGTCCAGATCTCTTTGGGCTCTGGATGTGACATCAGGGTTTCAGAAGGAATTGGTGAAAAACAGAGCTGGGTACCTGGCTCTCTTATGCTCCTTTGACATTCCAGTTTCTGCTGGAGTAAGCATGGACTGGTAGAGAAGTGCTGGAGCTGAGAAAGAAACAAGGAGCAGTACCAGATGCTGAAATGAGGACTTGCAATGTGTGTCTTTTCTCAGTTGGGAATGCTTAGGAGATGTTTCTGCTCAGGGTTTCTGTGTTGAAGGTGCAAGCTGACTAGTGAAGAAGGATCACTTAATTTCCCACGTCTGCTGCTCAGCTCCCAATGCCTTGGAGTTGAGATTGAGCATCACTTAGAAGTTAGGTTGGGATGGGGGAGTCCCCAGCTAAAGTATGGATTTGCTGGGATGAACTAATTTTTGTCCCTTATCCTAGAAAAGTAGTAATGTTTCTCTCCCTGGAGATCTTCCAGCTCCAGGTGTTTTCAGAGTGTGAGGATGTTGTGGGCAGCCACCATTCCACAGACTGTGCTGAGAGCTGCTGTGTGTGTTGGTAGCTCTGCTCTGGTTTCAGTCGCTGCTGGTTCAGCACCTGTGTCCGAGTCAGCTGTTCCCTGTCCCCATTAGCACCTCCTGAACTAGGCTGAGGGCAGCTCTTCCAGGGGACACAGGTCAGATGCCACAGGCAGGAGGGTGGATGTGGCAGCACCATCTGATGGGATGAAGGAGCTCCGTGTAAAACATGCTGAGTCTGCAGCCCCTCTGAGGATGAGAAAGCCAGCCCGTCCAGGGTGACCTCTCCAAAGGGACTGGCCCCGTCCCTGCTGTGTGACAGCTGATCCAGGTCTCTCCTCCCTTAGATATTACCAACATTGCAGTGTGGTTTTCTCTGCCCAGAATGCCCCAGATTGGTGAGGGCATGACCCAGGTCCCCAGTGTGGAGAGCAGGGCATAGAGGGGGTATTGTGTGCCCCCAGAGCGTGGCATGACCGCATGTGCAGGTATTTGAGGGAGCACGGCTTGCTGGGAACACGTTGGAGAACTATCACGAGTGGGAGGAGCCAAACCTGTGTGTCCACACTCTTAAGGACCCTGGACCAAACCTCATGGGTGGGAGTGAGGAGAGCAGAGCCTCCGAGTGAAAGAGGAGGAGGCCACATGAGAGTGCAGACATGCTGAGTCTACATTTGGCCCTAATTCTCACCCCATTGCAAGGGCAGACCTTAGCACTAACACAGCCCCTCTCCCAGTGCTGGTACATCCCTGGACCAGCGCAGGTAAATGCCAGTGGACTTAAAGCTGAACTATAAAATACTGAAAGATGTAAATCCCCTTGGTGCTCAGGGTCCCAGAAAACAGCCCTGTCTGCGGCAGCCTATGTGAGTTTGAGGTCCTTGCTGGCCCCATTTTGTTCAGCAACCCACCAAAACCCAGCCAGGGTATGGCTGGACCCCCATGTAGAGACTGGCCAGGAGCAGGGTTTTCCCCCTTTATTTTTTTTACTTCTTCCCTCACTTGATTTCCCTTTGTCACTTCCATAAAACCCAAGGGGGATTTAGAGCAAGCTGCAACTTTCCAGCACAAGCCATCAGCCTCCAGGAACGGGCTGGGCAGACTAATTTAAAGCAGAAGGAAACAAATACTAAGGGAGACAAGTGAGCAGACAAAAAGCAGTCATGACATTTGCATAGAGGAGGCAGCAAACAGTTGGCAGTGTGGATTGAAGAGAGGGTTTATGTTTTTTTCATGTAATTTGAGACTCTAATGATGGACTTATGTTGCCCGCTCTTCCTTTTTTCTTACACCTTACCTACTAAAGGAGGAGTTCTTGATGGGTAAGTGGATGCTATCCGCAAGACACCAGGGAATTTATTAGAGGTCACTTGAGCGCATTAGCTATATCTTCTTCAGGGGGTAAAAAAGCACACAAACAAGTATCTGTATACCTTTTATTTCCAAAGGGATTTTTCTTTTTTTCCCCTCACCCTCTTTTTTCTTTTATTTTTTTTCTTTTCTTTTTTTTCTTTTTTCTTTTTTCTTTTTTTTTCTTTTTTCTTTTTTGTTTTTTTGTTTTTTGTTTTTTTGTTTTTTTGTTTTTTTGTTTTTTTGTTTTTTTGTTTTTTTGTTTTTTTGTTTTTTTTTTTTTTTTT